>JBBPRH010000108.1:0-62368 GCA_038092915.1 Boletus pseudopeckii
CTAACGGAACAGCATAGAGCGATCTGAACAAGGAAAAGAAAACCACGAATGTGGACACCCCAAAGCGAAAGGAGACCATGGCACCCAAGGAAGAGAAAGGAAAAGGCGCAAATGAGTTGCGAGGGTAGCTGCTCGTCGCAGGGCATTAAATACCACAGCCCAAGCCGATATCGGTCCGTCCACCTCATGGAGAACAAGGACGATGTGAAGATGAGGTATGGAGGCCATCCCACAAGACCCTTTCTGGAACTAGGTGCGATCGCCTTGTGACGATGCTGGCAAGGTGAATACATCAAGGTAATACGGTCACAGAAGCAGGCCACTGACTGGACATACCGATTAGTATTAGTCGACAACAACGCAACGACACCTCACAGCAGTCAGTCAGAAGACATTGATGCCATGTGGTAGGAAGGGTGTGGCGATGGAGGGCACAGTGTTCCTTCATCAGGATGACTCGGTGAGGCGGCTCGGACAGGGGTCCACACGAACATCCATGGGCTCGACTGCTGCAAAATCAGGTGAGGAAGAAATGGGTACACTCAAGAGATGGGCCATATTAGGACTGATGCCAGCCCGAAGACACGGGCAGCTCGGGGAGCTAATGGAAAACGGTAATCCTATCTTGACAACACGTCACGGGGATGTGCGACGCTGAACCACGATATGTGAGCCACACCAAATAGTGAGTATGATTTGGGTCGTTTGCCTACGAACCATAAAGTTACTGCCACGTTCCAGTGATCCGTTTACATAATTCACGCTCTATAAACGGCATACCTAGGTGGCAATCACTAAAACCCATGCGGTAGCACGATGACCGGTAAATTGTGATTCACCGATACGATATGTGCGCATGGTACTCAATTCATTCGATACCGTGAAGTCCCCACAGATGTTGCCAAGCTCTCGATCGAGAGGTGCGCACACGTTGGCGAAACCAGCGTTAAAACCCGCTTGCAGGAGGGATTTTTTGATACCCTCTCGGTACCAGACTATGATAAGAAATGAACACGTGTACAGCATGAAATGACTGCGGCCTACATTAGCGACTTCAGAGGTGACCTCGGTCCATTCAGCCACTTGGACATGATCACTGTGAGGGTCTTCTTTCCATTGCGAATCGAGATCCATCTGTTGATGTTCTTGATGTGGTCGATGATATCGGAAGAGAACTGTGTCAGTCTTGGAAATGGAAATGTCAACTCGCGGACCCTGTACAAGCGATTCGTCTCGATCCAGCTTCTCAAATGGCCCTCTCCAGTTGCTAAGCTTAATCGCTATAATTGAAATCGGACCTTGTGGGCTCGTAATGTCTTGTGGGGTTCTGGTAGTGGTCAGATACCGAGTATGTATCTAATATTCATACGCACAGACAGCACGGGGCACTTGGCCAACGGTAATCCACGGTCGCCATGATGCATGATGGCTAGTACTTTGGTTTTGGAGCACCGATGTAAAGGGGTTGTATTGCTGGACGCGCACTTTGTGCGCGGATGGCAGTATTTTCATCAAAGAACGTGCTTCCGAGAGATCGGTAATGAGTGATTGTGGTCATCGTAGTAAAGACTGAACCACGAAGGTGTAGTGATCCGGGGTGGCGATAAGCTGAAGCTGAAGGTCTTTCCGGTTATGCGCGCGTCGAGTCAGTCTGGCATCGAGATCAGCGACATACGCGCCAAACTGTATCATTTCGGTGCATAGAAGTATTCATTCCATGAGAATTTCAATGTATTCACATATAACTTTCGACTGCGACTCCAGCATGAGATCCAGTTGATCCAGGGCAAAATTCTCGATGGAAGAGGCGACTCCGGTCGGAGCAGCGCCTCAAGAGGGATGTTTACCGGTATTTATGCCACAGCACAACTGTCGAGTTTGACTTTTATGGTCTGCAGTGCTCACACGACCTGTCGCAGCGCTTGTATACTTCGACCCGGTAATACTAACAAAAACCGAACGAGCCATTTAAATATTCGTGTAGACGACGAAGGCCAACGTTGTGCATTGACTTCCATCACTTGCTTTATGGCGCAGAAGATCGGAAATTTCGTGTCACAAAACCTGCGTTGTACACATGACCGTCGTTAAAACTTCCACAGTGCAGATTCATCAGCGTATAGAATGAAAAGAAAAGTTTGCTAGCATGCCCGTCGCGCCGGCCTGCTTGATATGATATACGGTACCAGCACGATATACAGGGGAGTGTTCAACTTCTCATGGTCCCGCCCCCATTATTACTCCTTCCAGCTCTCACCTTATCTATATGAAGCTTCTCGATATAAAAGAACGTGATTACGATCACACCAAGCATGTGCACCACCTCTGGCTGGATGAGTCTAGATATGGCTACTACTTGAGCGCCGTGGTGCCACGCGTGCTCCTGTAGTGTCTCGCCGGTTCTGTTTGCGCCTCGTCGTTCCGTGACAGCTGTGTAGGAACAAATGAGCGCCGCAGACGATGCCACACCACTGCGTCAAAGGGTATATTGGTCCGCTGACTTAAATCATCATTTTCATCCGTGGCCGAGAATCTCGCTGGCAGGTACAACAGATGTTGAACGTACGTCGTCAGGATGAAACAGTGTTATATACAGGATGAGTGCTCCTTCCACTCTGTAGCAGTGGGACTGGTGGAATAAACGAACGAGATATCGGATACTACGAAGCTTCAGTCTCGAGTTCCATCCACCACCGTACCAGCTTCAATCTCTACTTCTCCGCCAGACTCACTTATCTTGCGCTTGAGAAGTCTCGCAGGGTAGGTGAGCATCGGGTGAATGACCGACGGGGACATGCTGACGAGGACAAGGCTCGTAGTAAGAGCAGGCGATCCAGACAATATGCTGAGTCCGGCGACGCGAACGATGACGAAACCAATATCAAGCACGCCAAAGAGTATGGCAAACGTTGCGTAACCCATATTCTCAGCGCGTTCCTGGGCCAAGTCACGTTAGATGAGATTCAAACGTTGGACAAGATGAATACCTTGAGTTCCGCAGGTGAGAGTCGCGCATAATGGATGTGTATGTTCTCGGCCATAACCAAGAAAGACAGTACACAGAGCGTGAAGAGGTAATTGTAATTGCCATTGCTGAGCTGAATGCTACAAGATATGATCAGTCGATATTGAAGCAGAGACGACAATAAGTGCCTACGTGAAGCAGCTACGGAACTATAGAATGATTCCCGGGATGGTAAGATATGATAAAGTATGCGGTGAGTGAGAGGTACTGACGAGCTCAATTGACCAATCTGTCCGATCTTTCAGAGCCGTCCTGACGTCTTGAAAGTCCTGTGACGACTGGATCATATCATAGAGAGTGAGCGTGAGTATGTGTCGTGTAAGAATCTTGAATGCATTTGAGATGGATGCTTGCATGCTGGGGGTATGGAAGTATTATGGAGCCGCATTGGTTGTGAGTGGGTCGTGTTTAAGTAGACTACCAGCTGCAGAGTGGTAGCGTTATCGTCCAGCGGCGGACGTCCAACTGCCCTTTTGGAAGTGAGCGGTCCGCCAACGCCTGCATCTCGAGGGACCGAAGCAATACTCAGCTCAATTTGATTTCAACGCACCTTACCTGAAAAGGGAGTGATAACCCGGCTAATGAAGGCCGATCTCATAATATTGACGTTAAGGACTAGTAAAATTGAGGTGAAATTCTTACCGAGTCTCATTTCTACCCTCGAGTCCGTTGATCCTGCAAAGCGTGATCACTGCGTGGCCGCCCGCCGACAACATACCATTGTGGTTTGATTCATGAGCTGACCGATCTGGGATCCCCTTCAGAAAGTAGCAGTGGGTTTGGTCGATAATTGACGGAGAGATGACAATAGGCGCCTAAGTGAAGCAGCTACGAACTATAGAATAATCCCGGAATGATGAGAAATGATGAGGCCTCGAGGCCTTGAGGTATGAAGTAAACGAGAGGTACTGATGCCAAGTCGATTGACTAATCTGTCCGATCGTCTTGAAAGCCATGTGACAACCGCATCATTCGTCGTTTAAGCCCAAGTATGTGGCAAAGGGAGGCGGTTCAAGAGGCGCATGTACGGTCAGCTATTCTTCATCATTAAGGGGATGGTTACCCTATATGACTGGAATATCTATCATAAAAAAAAGAAGAAGGCTGAGATTTTGATTCAGCGACTGTACCCACGTGGTTATCATGGACGTAACCGTGGCCTGCTGCCAGCATGCTTCAGAATCACGACCTGAGCGACCAGGTTTGATTGATTCGTTTTCCTTTGCTCCTTCCACACGCGGTCTTTAAAGTCGTTGAAGAGCTGTAGGGCTTTTATGCCGTGCTCCTCGGATAATCCAGAGTCCGACTCATCGCAGGGGCGAATGCCGTACGTCAAAGTCTATACTGGTTAGGACGGGTGTTTGCGACCCTCGGACCACCAACAGACCGCCAAATGCACGAGGCCGTGGGCAAAGCTGTGCAATGGGCACTGGAGCAAGAGTTTCGACCGTAAGTATGAAGCGGCGAGGAAGGCAAAAACCCTGAGACGGTTCGAACGATTAGGCAGGATGACTCTGAATGTTGCACATCGACAATACCTGTCAGCAGAGCCAGTTGTGCGAACTTGCTAGCGCGCCGGCCTCGGCGGTGCTAGTTCCGCCAAGGTGGGTATGCGTGAGACCCGTGATGGAGGGGACGATGCGCCACGAGAGAGCCCCGAAATCTCCATAGATGAGGGTACACTGCTAGACCTGCTCAACGCCTTTGGAAATCCGATGCCGACCGAGAGACATGGTAGTCACGAGTCAGCGAGCCAATTTGCGAGGACATAAGATATATTTCCAATCTCATCTATGCCGATATAAAATATCTGTTCCTCTTGCGGGCTCGGACGTCCAGGGAACCCGCGATGATTGATCACTTGCAATTGCGTAAACTGGGAGTTAGACCGAAGGAAAAGTGATCACAACACGAACTGCATGCGGGGATAGAGGACCCTCCAGTCATTCAATAATACCCCGAATATCATCGGCGCTCCCACCGCGGTGACACAGCACGAACGAGCTGTTGCGGATGTGATGACCTGGAAACCTTCACGCATAGTCCGACGTGACTCGAAGAATGACAGTTTATAAACTCGTACAACAAGGACGATCCGAGTTGCTTCAATTGTCTTCGGCGTCATCATATCGACCCCCGGGTCGATGGTATGTATACATATACCAAATTGAACTTAGCAGCCCCATCCATGGCTCGGAAATGTGATTTTACTTATCCTCAACTCCGCGAAGGCGAGGGTATATATCTGATGTGGACCTTGATCGAGATCCACCTTGGTTGCTCGAGGGACGAGGGGCCTGGGGAATGCATGGCGCTTCAAATTTCCTTTGCGGGGGAAAGCAGTACGAGAGCACGACGTACGCCCGATCTCACTGGCCCGCATACCGCATTGGTAGAATGCGCCTTCAAGAGCTCAGCATAGTACTTCAGAGAAGTATCTAGCATCTTGTGGGTTCCATATAGATGCCTGCGATATATTATACAGCCCGTGGTGAACAAAAAAAAACTTGTATGTGAGCGCAACCATTCGAGCCACGGAGAAAGCACGTACAAATGAGTGGGAACGTGACGTGGTTCCAGGCTGGGTAGCGAACCGACAAACCCATGAGATGAGTGATTCCCGATGCCCGTCCGAGACCGTCATGGATATGCACACGTGATGCGTGCAGTATATGGCGGGTGGGTCTAATGCGGATTGTACACCGTCGTGGAGCGAGTCCTGCAACAGAGATATGACGAGCGCTCACAAGTCCCATGGTAAGACCGCCTTCGGAAATGAGGCAAAATTCGGCCGAAGCTGACTGCGTGCTTGGCGGTCGGTCACCTGCTAGGCCAGCTTCCGAGTAAGAATAGGGCCGGAGATACGAAGCACCTGCCAGTGTGTAAACAGACCCATATTGAGAATAAGGGAACGTGTTTACTGTCTTTCCGCAGCACGAGTAATCCGAAACACCTCGCTTTTTTACTCTTCGAACCCCACGACTGTATATCATTGGTGAGAATGTCGTCGACGAATACCGGTGTGTAGCAGTTCTGAGCAGCGAATGTGCGGCGCTGACGATTCAGGGGAATCGACATTGGCAACTCGCAGATGGTCAAGAGGTTGGAAAGCGAACAGGAATGTCGGATTTCAACACCATTTCAGTGTCGAGAGATTGCGGGTGGGTAGTGTGTGGGACTGACAAGAGGGCAAGCGTGTGGGATATGGAGATGCACGAAGTAGTCATCGACGTGGAGGGCACAGAGCCAGTGGCAGCGTCTGCAGTCGACATCTCCCCAGACTCAACCAGGTTTGCCACCGGGACTGGAGGCAAGGAAGCGAGCATCTGGAGCACAACGAGTGGGGAGAGACTCGTTGGCCCGCCACTCAACAGTGGCTCGGTCCACATGTTCGGCAGGGCTCGTATGGTCCCTTCCATGTAAGCATTTGTCCTTTCATGATATTGGCTTGTTGGATAAGCACAAATCCCACCTACATTAGGTATCTACTCATGAGGACCAGCAACCAGACGAGCAGCCTTCAACCAGAGGCCCGACACCGTGTCTGTAGCCATGACAACAAACCACCTGGCGCTGAGCCAGTAAGAATGTGTCATTCTATCACCAAAACGGGCTGTGCTGACTCTGTTATTGCATATCTACACCAGGAAGAGCCCGGGAAATCCAATCCACCCAAAGACGCACAGCGAATGTCGGCGATAGTGATCTCCTCGAGGTATACATTCTTTTCCCAATCGAAGCGAATCCTCACGATCACATACTGTAGGTCGACGTGCCGACGAACACGCCCGCTGCCCGCTCGACTATGACGAGGTTGGTGATCTCTGTATTCTCCACTCTCATCTGTGTTGACAATGCTGGGGCCACAGTCACCTGCATCTTCTGCCCATTCAGGATGATGTACTGCCCCATGAGCCATGGTGAACGACAGTCGTCAAATGTGCTACCAATTGCTTCCACTCAGGAAGCATGTCAAGACGAAGATAATGGTACTCTCAGGTTGTCTCAGGGAATTCTGATGCTCAAATGGTGGGTATTGACAGGAATTAGGAGTATTAACAAGGACTCGGCTTCGCATGAGCTCAATCGAGTTCCCAGAAACTCGTATCAACCTCCCGATCCTCGATCTCCTTCCCGAGAGTACTAGATGCCACGAATCAGGGGTCTTCGTGGATAGCGGCACGTAAATTGTAAGCGAGTGAGTGCTCCTCCTTGATAGACGATCCGACCCGGTGCGACTAACATACTCTTAGCGAGCGATTGCAAAATGTGTAGGAAAACCAAAGGTTGGTTGCTCATCGAGTTTATATGCAGGGACTCGTTAGACGTTACAGTCTAAAACGCCTGCCAAGGCTGCTGTTCCGAACGATCCCAACAAAGACGCTCCGGAGCTGTCCGTTGCTGCAGATCCGAAGGAACCCGGCCTATGCGTTTTTTTCTGATTATCATGTACCATGCCATGATAGCTCATTTCATATTAGGCGCGTCTGTAAACAATGCATCTCAGCCCTCTGCCGGGGCCGATCTCACGGTACGCATACTTTCTTTACACTCGTGTTATGGGACTCATAGTGAATTATAGCGAGAATCAGGCAGGGCTATCCTGAGGCTTTCGATCGCGTTTCCTGCACGTATGATGTGTTGTGGCTCAGGTACCGGAGATGGGACGCATTCATCCAATCCGATGTAATACATGCAGACACCATATTGAAATGTGATGTATACGGCTCGTGGTGCTACTCGTAAGATACGTCCTGATACCGCCCATGATTGAGCTCGCTAGGATATTCACTCGACGGTTACTGAGAAGCCTATGCATGAGAAGGACGTTGGGGGACAGTATCTAATTGATTCAAACTATCGCAAACCTCTGGAATGTCAATAATATGAGGGTGTCGGTGACGCACGTGACTTGAACACTGCGTGATTTAGAGACACGAATAAACTTCTGCAGAGGACCCCTCTGTAGATCTAGAGGTTTACAACCTGCGCGTCGGATTGCGCGGATTGGCGGTGTCGAGAGCGACTTTAAATGTGGCTAGTTACGAGACATGCCAATATCGGCGATGGACGACGAGAACGCTCGATGATCTCCACCATCGCGAGCAGTCTCGACTCTCCATCCCTCGTTACTCCCCCACATGACCACTTCCAAGCCATCTTCATTTTGAGCGGGAACTCGACATTTCCAACGCCGCGTCCGCGCCTTTCCTCGCCGACACTTCCATCCGCGTTTCCTTTCCCAATCCCATCCCTATGACATGGTCCCGCCCATTTGTCCGAATGCATCCGTTCCCAAATCGCCCGCGCGCAAAAGTTCGTCCGAGACCCCAACCGACCTCCCCTAGCTCGATGACTTGACCGTCCGGCCGACCATAATCTAACTTGAACAAATGGGCAGTTGCACGTACGAAATCCACGGATTTATATTTATTCATGGAGCATTCGATGCGGGGTTACTTCCTTCACAACCGCTTCCAGTTACGTTCACACTTAAAGTCAGGTGCGAATGTAGTACTGTGTATGCGACCTTGTGCAGGCGGGGGAGAATCGGGGATTCCCTCTCTCGTCTCACGAACACCCTCTCGAGAGACAACCATACTAGTCCAGCGCAGGCTCTGGCGTCGATTACGTCGCTCAGCCGGGAGGGCCGCCGGTGACACGATTTCCGAGGTCGTTGTGTACCGACAATGGGCTGGAGGGATTTGGGGCTGGGTTGGATTGAAGCAGACACGTGAGTATCCAACCCATTCCCTAGCGCTTCCTCTGTCTCGCGCACGTTGGCTTTTAGCATTGTTTTGACGGTAGCATGCAACTGTATGCGCGAGGATAGATACCCCTCATTGGCACTATGTGCAATCTACGCGCTGCATTCCGTCGATACCCGCGCTTCCTCTGTTCCCTGGTTGAGCACGGTGCTTCGGAACACGACTCAAAATATCCATCGTAAACACTGCATATATGCTTCGTATGCTGGGCCGGGAGGTGTACGCACAAATGATCCAGCCCTCCAAAGGAAAAAAAAAAGCTACGTGGAAATCGTCGCGACGAAGTTGCTCATCCATGCGTGTAAGTGGCGGGTGACCATTTCCCGGAAGCATGCATTAATTAATTCCGCTTTTTACGCCTAATAATTTTGCCGGTCTGTCGCGCAATCTCCTTTGACGCGCAGTGACGATCATTTTGACGGTCATTCAAAGTTCCATGTCATTGGACAACCAGCGGTGATTCCGTATTCCACCTCGTTTGCGGCCGCTAAAAGCGTACGTATACATTACATTCTGCTTTTCTCTCCTCTTAATGCACCCTTGCCCATCCTCCTTACGTGGCCACCAGAAAAGCGCTCTATGCCCCGCCCATGACGTCCCAAAATAAGACGATCCAAGATGGGCAGAGGTGAGACTTTGTTTTGGTAGTGGGGGTACCACACCCTATGACAGCATCAAGGTAACCCCGTCGAAAGAAGGCGGTCGAGCAAGACAGACAGTAGGGCGAGAAACGGGGCTTACATTGGCGTCATCAGTAAGACGCATTCAAGTTTGGGTCCAATCCTGTACTCACATGTCACTCGAGACTCCGTCCCAGATCCAACCCTCCGACCTCCGTACCTCTGGTCGAGAGCCTGGTAAAGCGTACTGTGCACCGTATTCCCATCTTTGACGCATACATATAACCACCATTGATATCGTACATTCAAGAAAACAGACACAACAAGCCACCATAACACCCAAGAAACGCGAATCTAATACCAAGTAATCGTACACCATCAATCATCATCTTGAATTCATCCATCCGAACACGTATACCGGCAGGGAGACGGCCGTAGACGAGATCTTCTAACATGCACCATCCAAGTTCCAGGCACCAGAGGATCCTTGAGTATTGCAGCACATGCGTGCATGAGGATCATCACAGCACAGCGAGCAAAACCAAACGCGGCTTACCTCCCGGTGTCTCATCCTGGTTCCACTGGTTCGCAGTCCAGAGATCGCCACTGGAAGAAAAAGGTCGTATCAGCATCCGACCCAATCCATCCCGAGACGGGGACATGGGGCATGTTGACTCACTTGTAGGTGACTTGGTTCCCGCTGACGTACTATATGGGATGGTAAAGTCAGGATTGAGTACACGATGGGCCTGGTATGCGATGTAGGTCGAGTGAGGTGACTTACGGCGACGTTGTTGACCCATGCAGAGATGCCAGCACAGCTTGACGTTGATGTGGCCGTGGGCGACGCTGTCGTGGTAGTCGCGGTCGTCGTGGTCGCGATCGTCGTGGTCGCAGTCGTCGTGGTCGGCGCTGGGGAACCGGTGACGGGCCACGTGTTCCCTCGGACGGTCTCAATCCACGTCGAGGTCGCATCAGGATACTACGTACGCCAGATTCAATTCTCGTTTCGGGTACAAGAAATGCAACACAACACGCACCTGCCACACCATCACACCAGCATCTGACACGTTGCGGCGCGTGAGTTTGCGGCTCTTTTCAGATGGGAGAGTGGTTGGAAGACGTACCCCATCTATTGGCAGCAGCTTGGGCGACACATGTTGCGAGCGTCGAGGGGTCTATGTATCCGTTGCTTGCGTCCGAGGTTGTGCCTGGTTTGCCGATCACAAGTTTGTCCAGAGAGACACCGTTGGCGGAGATCTGGAAGAGGGCAGTTTGGGGCCAAGTAGACGAAGAGGCCGTCAAGAGGCCAGCACATGTGGTGTACTCCGTGGCTCCCTCTGTCGACCGAGTATAAGTGATTTTCAGCATGTCAAGTTCGGGATCATTTAGCTCGATCACTCACGGTTATAGAACTGGATGATTTGATCGATTAATCAATGATCGTCCATGAAATGAATTACTGAACATACTTGGACATTGTACTGAACAATTGATCAGCGGAAACCCACAGGATATCGAATGTCATTTACTCACCCAGTCGATCATAGATCCCACGCTCTTATCGACCGCGAGGTATCCTCCTCCGCTCCACATAGTGGGAGAGAACCTTGTTTCAATTTTAGTTCACCAATTCATTTAAATCGTTCAGACTGCACTCACCATGGTGCGAGGGCTACGAGGTACACGTCAGACCTTGTCGCACTAGATTGGCAACGAAAGACGACTCACGGGCATGAGTCAGAATATACTGTCCCTGGGGAAGCTGCGTGCGAAGCTGCTGGGTGAAGCTAATGAGCCAGGTCTCCGCAGAGCCGCCTCCACTGTTAAACGCAGTAAGGTCCTAATCCCAAAAGTCTTCGTAAGTTACCATCACATCGTCAACAAAAAAAACACTCAGGCAGCACCTCATAGTCGACGTCAATACCCTGAAAGCCATATTGGATCACCCAGGCAGCCATGGTGTTCGCTGTGGTCACAGCATCGTACCCCGACGAGGTCGGCGTCTCGGTGGACCCAAATGCAGAAACGATCAGCGAGATTCCAGCGGCGTTATACTCTGACAGGTAGGAGGAACGCTGGCTGGACGTCAGCCCCTCCCAATTCTGAGCCTCGTCGACTGCACCAGAGGACATCAAAAAGGTGAGGGCGCTGGAAATACGTTAGTCGCACTACAAAACGCTATCCGATAAACACTTGCAAAACATTGTATCCCTTGAATGAGTGACAATCAGCGATCAGGAAAGTCGGTGGGGAGACGGACGGTTCTCGCTTACATTGAGGTCGGAAGAACTGGGTAACGGATTGAGCCATTTGTCATTGTAGGCCACAAAATAAGGCGGAGCTGGTGTAGTCCTCTTTAAGAAACCACGAGCAGAGGGGCTGAGACGTTCAAGTTTTTCCGCTAATGGAACAGCACGAAGCAGTCCAAGCAAGGAAGAGAGAACCACAAATGTGGTCACGCCAGAGCGAAAGGAGACCATGGCACTGAAAGAAGTGAGAGGTGAAGGCGCAAACGAGCTGCGAGGGTAGCTGTTCGTCGCAGGGCATTAAATATCACAGCCCGAGCTGATATCGGCCCGTCCGGCTCATGGAAAACAGCAACGATGTGAAAATGAGGTATGGAGGTCATACCACGAGACCCCCTCTTGAACTAGGTGCAATCACATTGGGACGATGCTGGCAAGGCGAATACATCAAGACAATACGGTCGCAGAAGCAGGCCACTGGGGGTCTGGAAATACCGATTGGTCAACACCGCAATAATACCTCGGAGTAGACAGTTAGTGTCAAGAGAAGACACTGATGCCATGTGACAAAGGACTTCGGAGCGTTCCTTCATCGGGATGATTCCGGGATGCGGCTTGGACAGGGGTACACACGAATATCCATGGGCTCGACTGTTGCGAGATCGGGTGGGGAAGAGATCAGTACACTCAAGAGATGGCCCGTATTGGGACTAACGCGATCCTGGAGACACGGACACCTCGGAGGAACTCTTGGGAAGCAGGAATCCTATTATGACTTCAGGTCATGGGTACAGGCGTGTGCGACGCTGAGCCGCGATAAGTGAGCAATACCAAATAGTGAGAGCGATCTGGGTCCTTGCCTTTGAACCACAAAGTTACTGTTACGTTCCAGTGATCCATTTATATAAATCACGCTACGCAAACAGCGTCGCCCCCGACAAGCTTTCGGCCTGATATAGATCACGGGATCGCGCTTCCGCGAAACCGAAGAGTGCGAACACCGGCATATAACTGTATACTTGGGCGGCAATCAAGAAGAAACCATGCGGTACCCGGTTATTATAGTTAGAGTCGGAAAATTGAGTCTCATGGACGCGACAAGTACGCATGGTACTTATTATAAGCCGTTCGATAACGTGGCCTCCGCTACGGCGGCCATAAGGAGGGTGTTTGGAGTTGTGCGACATTCGTGCGAATAGGCAGCCTAGTATCTCAAGTCAGGACAGGCAACCCGAGCTTTGCGCTGAGCAAGGCCAGTCTCTCTTTCAGTTTTGCGACGTCCTCTACCGTCCGTTTTTCCTGTGGTACTGCCTCTCCCCCCGACCCCGCGTCTTCAATGATCGCTGGATCGTGATCGTCAAAGCTAAGATGCTCCTTGGCATGTTGTTCAGCTTCAAAATCGCGGGGTGCGATGTCGGAAAACCGTATGGTTGAGAGAATAGTAGATACGCGACGCAGTTCTTGGAGCTCGGGTGAATCCGGATTCTGAGAGTGCAAGAAAGACCCCATCGCAGCTGCTGCCCCACGGAGGTTGCCAAGCTCTCGACCGAGAGGTACGCCGGCGTCGGCGAAACCAGCGTCAAAGCCTGATTGTAAAAAGGCTTCTTTGCCTGCAATGATGCCCTCTCGGTACCCAGACTGTGATAAGAAGTGAACACGATCCAGCGAGGAATGACGGTAGCCTACGTTAGTGAACTCGGAGGTGATCTTGGTCCATTCAGCTTCTGGGACGTGATCATTGTGAGGGTTTTCTTCCCATGGCGAATCGGGATCCATCTGTCGTTGTCCTTAGGTGATGCCTTGAGGATCGGAGGAGAACTTTGTCGCTCTGGGAAACGTCAATTCTTAGACTCTGTACAAACTTGTGAAATCATTCTAACTCGTTTCAGAAGGAGATAACGGCTGACTTTGAATCTGATCAGGACTGAGACATTGTTCATTACGATTGTAAGTTATTTCCTGACCTCGTCAAAGCAGGGAAAATGTATTCATTAGCAAAAAAAAACGGTGTTCCATGACATTGCAAGACGACGACCTTGAGGTTTGAACTTATCATGGGGCTTATCCCATGCTGAAGAGTTTCCCAGACTGGCAACCTCCGAAAGTCTCTAATTTCGGAAGAACGGTTCTACAATGAGCCCGCAGTGCTCTCAGGCTGGCAAGTTTGATCGTCTTCTGAATTGAATTGAACTGATTAGAATCAAGTCTAAACTACAAAGATCCACGAAGCTACTACTACATCTAGTCTCCTGGGCATCTTGAGCCCCATTCACCATGGTTGGCACCTCGATATCGCTGGTCTCCTCTGGTCACCAGCCCATGCGCGAGCGCGTGATCGACTACATCACTCAGCTGCAATCGGCCATCGTGACCAAGCTCGAAACATATGGGTCAGGCCAAAAGTTTAGACGCGAGTCGTGGGCTCGTGACGAGGGCGGAGGTGGTCTTTCTTGCACATTCCCGCCCTCCGACGCCACGTCTCAGGCCATCGGAATCGGTACGCGTTCCGTCCGTCAATCATGAATTCATTCCTCACATATACCCACACGATGGGCAGATGATCACCCTATCGAAAAAGCCGGCGTCAACATCTCGACGATAAACGGTATCCTCCCGCCCGCCGCCGTCAAGCAGATGAGCACAGCTCATGCAGCCCTCAGAGACATCGAAAAGAGCCTCCCCTTTTTCGCAACCGGCCTCAGTCTCATCATCCACCCACGGCACCCCCGCGTCCCAGGCGTCCACGCCAACTACCGCTACTTTGAAGTCCTCGACGCGCCCCTCCCGACCGCGTCCACGTGTAGCGACAACGATCATCCCGACCCAGAACCCGTCGTCCTCGCATGGTGGTTCGGTGTCATCACCGACCTCACACCCTTCTACGTCAACCAGCCCGACTTTTGTCACTTTCACACGACGCTCAAGGCTGCCTGCGACGTATGGAGCGACACCCCCCATACCGCCGTCTCCGTTTACCCCCCCTTCAAGACATCCTGCGACGACTACCTCTTCATCCCGCACAGGCGCGAGCACCGAGGGGTCGGCGGCGTCCGCTTCGACGACATGGATTCCGACGCGATGCGTGCGTTGCTCGGCGCGCAGTCCCCAGGCGTGTCGGAGGAGACTGTCGCTCGTTTGAGCACTCGGGAAGCCTTGTTTGGGCTCGTCGCGTCTCTCGGGGATATGTTTCTGCCGTCTTTTGTAGGTATTTTGGATAGGCGGATGAACGAGCCGCTCGTACCGTCCGAGAGGCGGTGGCAGCTGCTCAGACGCGGTCGTGCCGTGGAATTCAACCTCGTCGTGGATAGGGGAACTAAATTTGGGCTTGCTGCACCTGGAGTGAAGGCCGAGAATGTCTTGGTAGGATTGCCTCCAGAGGCAAGGTGGGAGTATTGTAGCGAAGTCGAGGCCGAGGACCAAGACACGGAAGAAGTAGAAATGGTGAAAGTGCTCAAAGAACCGAGGAGTTGGGCCGACTAAGAATAGGTCGAGATGCTGCGCATGAACCTAGTACATTCTTGCCATTACCTACCGGCCTAAAACTTCTATCTCGACGCGTTTCTTTGACCGACAATTTAGTGCGAACTTCCTCTCGGCTTCCCATCCGGTAACACATCCTGATTGCCGCTCCTCTGACCAACAGCTGCCCAGCAAAAATGTCCACATCCAGCCGCACAAGGATGTCCCGCCATACCCCTCTCTCCCGCTCTCTCACCCACTCCCTGCCATTCCTCGCCACCCTGCTCCCTCTCCAGCTGTCGCCCCCGCATCAGCGAAGGTACTGGAAGCTCGACCATCGGACGTTCCATATAGTACCGCCTGTAACAGTCTTGATGACCGCCGTGCGAACAGACCGAACACTGGAAGAGCAGGGTACGGACGGGAAGATGACTTTTGGGTTAGTCCCCCCCACCACACAAGTCAGCGTACCGCCGCACCACATCAAAACCACACACCATATCGAACATTTCACCACGGCCTCCTTGCACGTGGCACATACTGCATGCGTCATCTTCACAAACGGGTTCCTCGAACGAACGGCGGTCACGGGCTTCCGGCACTTGCGGCATGCAGTGTAAATGACGGTCTCAAGCTATTTCGCCGGCTGTGAGATGAGAGTGGATCATGGATTTGGTTCGACGGGAACGTACCCTGGTCGCCATTTGCACTTCTTCCACCCGGGAATGCTTGCGTAGGTACGCTGCACAGGTGTGGAGCCGATATCGTACCAGCATGTCTTTTGTAAAAACGATTCAGATGTCACTTAGACTGAACGATGTCCTTCAGATTGCATCCACTCACCGACATATGCCTCGACGAACTGGATCGTTCGAGCGAGCTCCAGCTTGAGTTCCTGAGGCGCTACCAGGGCGAGCATCGCACACATCTGGACATCGCCCTGATGGTCGTATCTCTTCAACACCACGTACTCTTTCGAAACAAAGCGAATCACCAACCTGGTCCGCATACTCTTCTAGAGCCTCTCGCAGCGCGCGCCAACCCGCCTCCCGTAACTGACCTTCCTCGTCCACAACCGCCACCTTTCGCTGATAGCTCATCTCCGCCCAACTCTCAGGGTCATCGTCCCCCGCAAGATCCTTGCCCGAGTCCACTGGCACCACCTCGTTCTCCTGCTCACGAATCGACGTAGCGATGACCGTTTCAACGCTACTCTGACTACCCCTCCCCCCGATCCCACGAGAGTGTTTCGGAGAGCTCGACGATGGCCCGCTGGGCGACGACCGTGCAGGCGACACCAACGGCGCGGCGAGCGATGCTACCGTCGAACTCCGGCTCCGGCTCTTCAACCGCCTCGCATTCACACTCGAATTCTTCCGCGACCTCGACCGCGTCATCGACTGCGATTTCATCCTCACCGAACGATGTCGTCCGACATCCCCCTCCGAGTCATCACTCCGTTCGCCGTCCGTGTCGGACGAGACAGGAGAGGGACTCCCGTCGTCGTCTTCGACGAGGCGTTTACTCGGCCCCGGACTCGGGCCTTGGTTCGGCTCCTCCTCCTCCTCTTCCGTCCACTGCTGCTGACCCGCGAGTCGCGACAACGGACTCGGATGCGCAGGCCCTACCCGCCCAGTGCTCATACACCGCGCCTTGCTCACGCTCGGTTTGGGCAGCACAGGCGCCAACTCGATATGCTCGATCTCACTCGCATGGCTGTCCGCGACACTCTCGCTCGCCGCGCCGTCCGACGAGTCCGAGTCGTCGAGCGCGCCTTCGCCGACGTGTCGGAGGCTCTTGTCGCTCACGCTCGCTGCGCTCGGACTCTCGCTGTGTGTGCTCGTCATGCGGCTATAGACCGAGGGCCGGCGGGTGTGTGAATGCAACGGAGAAGTGGTCGAGACGAGTATGGAGGGCCGTCTCTGCGCGACCGTGGTCGGTGTCATCGTCGTCGTGGGTGGGAGAGCTGGTGTAGGGGGGAGTGCGATAGGCACATGACGTGGTGATGATGACGCCGAGGACACCGGCGTCAGATTACGCGAGTTGGGGGGTGGCTTGGTAGGTAGAGGTGGTTGGGCCTCGGAGCGATGTCGTAGATGCTTACGGTCCTCGTTCAATGTCGACATGGCAGGGGTGGCACCATTGACCGATGCAGAACGTGGTGATTGTACATGATTGTGATGGGGACCGATACGTGATTGAGATGGAGAGTGGAGGGGTGATGCGGCGGGCTGGGCAACAGAATCGGCGGACTTGGCTCGGTAAGAAGCTGGTTTGGAGACAGGTCCAGTGTTATGCACATTCACATTCACAACTTCAGTCGAAGGGAGAACACCCGGTGCTGAGACTGAGTGACTGAGCGCATACGGTGGGTCCACCTTGCCTGGGGCTGGTAACGAAGCAATAACCGACTGTGGGACGATGTCCGCTAAAAGCGATCCCAACAAGATCCACGCTTGAGCAGCATGTATGCTCCCAGCGTGTATAGCAACCTAAGCAGGCATGATGTAAACTCACCTATGTACCTGGCAAACTATCCGCAAAGACGTGCACTCACCTCCGCGTTCAAAGCACAAATCTCTTTCTTCTTTGCTGGCTTCTCGGGGACAACATAGCCCTTGGCAAGTCTCATGAACACGTCCGGCCCAGTGTTCTCGGACGGGGGCACATAAACATACATCCCCATGTTCTGTAGACCTGGAACACGACTCTTGTCACCCAATGCCTTGAACCTTGGCTTCCGGTCAGCGAGTAACGAGCGTCGATCTGGATGGCTATCGTCGGAAAACCATGAGTAGCGCACGGAAAGAGAACAAAATGAACTTACACGTCGTCATAAGGCACCTCCCACTTGCAACGTTTGTCGGCAACGAACGCCAGCGCCCCTTCTGAACCATTGACACCATTCCAAGACAAAGCAACCCTCGGTACTGCATCAATGGGTCGATGTGAGTGTCTCAGGTCGATCTGGGCAAAGGTCCCAGACGCATGCTGAACCAAAACTGCATGGGAATCGCGGAACACAGCATCTGGACATGGCTTGAGCATGGGCTGGCCAACGCTAAGGACAGGGATGGACGCGTACCAGTCACCTCACCATCAGAAACGCTCGTATCGACAGTCCACTTGGCGATCCACCCACGACGCACGTCCCATATCTCGACTGTCTCGCCTACCAAGCGGGTTTTGCTTTCTGCCTCTTTCGAATCGCATGCTGGAGCGACCGTAGAAAGAAAGCTGGGCGTGGCGTTCTGCATCCGAGGGCTCGCCAAGAGCTCTGCACTACTTCCGCAGCTGAACTCTGCGTTTGAGACCAATGCCAACTCACAGGGATATTCAGGCCGCCAAAGAACACGCCTGACAGGATATGAAGGGTGTAGTACATATGTCGGTTTGTTCATGATGTGCGATGAGGTGCTGGCCCCCGGGAGATCCCAAACCTTTGCGCCATCAGGCATGGCAGCAACAAGATGAAAGTGACATACCTTTACTGTATGATCGAGTCCACCACTGACGATCCAACTCTGTTCCATCTGTGTAGGGACGTTATCCGCACCCTTGCTCGTGACCGAGGTGCTACACCAATCCAAGGCTAGGATGGGGGATGTATGCGCCATGGGCAGGCGATCTAGCTGACCGCGTTGGCCCATTTGCAAGTCCCAACGGTATATAGAACCATTGTCAAGACCGACGACGGCTTGCAAAGGATGTGAGAGGGAATGCGAGAAGACGAGGGACCGGACGGAGGTGGGGTGGTGAATCTTCATCACCGAACGCGACATGTCCCGCAAATCCTACACGACATCAGTACAGCACAAAAACAAGGGGCAAGCCAACGTACCCAGATGCGCATGTCACCATCTGCGGAGCCAGTGATGCAATAGTACGGGACAATGGGCGAGCAGGACAACTTGTGAATAGAGCGAATGTGATTCTTCGCCTTTCTTTCTACAGGCACGTTAGTCATGAAAGCAGAGAGTCAAAGACACGTACCATACTTGGTACTGCCAGACTTGTCCAAGTCCCACATGATGAGATCGCCGTTCCTCGCGCTCGTCAGTATCTTGTTGTTGTAATCTGTTGGTAATCTCAGTCCTCGGAGTGGGTCGCGTTGCGAAGAACTACTGACTGCCGCTACACCACGTAACATCGGTGCTTGCACTTTCGATCTTGAGCCCGCTTCCATCCCAGAGGTTCTTGGACAAGTCGACGCGATACCCACCATGCCCAACGCCCGATTTTTGCTCCGTGATAACTGCGTCTTCCGGATCCGACAAACGAAGGATGCGCAGGGCTGTTCGACACCATTGTCAGGAGACACCGAACGGAAAAATGAGTGGTTGGACGAACATTCCCTTCCTGCGACCACACACCTCACACCGTCTTCACTTTTGGCCACTGTGCCCCCTCCGTTGGTGCTCACACGAGGTATGCGCACGTTCCGACTCGGTCCCTGGTACCCATGAAAGCGCGAATCCGAGAAGAGATCACCTGCGAAGGGTTGCAATGGTGGGGGAGCCGCTGCAGTGAACGTCGAAGAGCGTCTCTGGACCGTTGTCTGCATACGTCTTGCTGATCGTCGTTGGAGTCAAGCGACACTACAGCTCGGTTTACCAAATTTGGAAAATACCCTAACTGGCTACAATAGCGTCAGCACAAAAGTGTACACAATGTCACCAGAAGGGCTCGTAGTAAATGTGTGTGCAACGATAGCTGATGTATGTATTGAGGGTGATACTATAAGACAAACCGATATCCAATCCTATAGATCATGCAAGAGTCACGAGTACATATGAGAATCTAGATCAACAACTGAAAACAAATGGTATAGATCAAGCTGGCAAAGCATGAGACTTGGGTCCAAGGGTATCGTAGATGGTCCTCCCGGATGATGAGTGTGGATGTGATTCCAGTATGAAAGGACAACGCAAGGCGTCAAGTTTCGTGCGAATGGAATCGTCGCGTTGTACCAGAAATGATGGTCTCGTCCAACACCCTGTGAACTCGGACAAGCTTGTCTTCAGTCACATCACAGGACCAGCCATCAAACTCTTGACGATCGCCGGACTGCCCGTTCCCATAGCTCAAGACGAGCGACGAGGGCAACAATGTTCTCCTCCGAAAATACCGGCAGTAACGTACGAGGTCCAGATGGATCCGAAGCCCGCCGCCAGACAAGCTCATCCACTACGCCAAGGAACTTGACTGCACGAGTGATGGAAGCTACATCGTGTTGTCGAGCTGGATTCTGAGGGGATAAACCCTGTTGTGGCAGCGTGGACGCGACATGGGTGGAAAGGCTGGCCATTGGGCCTATGGCACTTGGTGAGATATTCAATGTACGCGCAATGGCCTAGACAAAAGAGATAGCTCAGCCACCAATTACACAAGAAGTAATGTCACTCACGCTCAATGCTCTCTTTGCCTCGTTCTCAGAGAGGTTGACAATTTCGGGGGGCACATCTGAGGGTAGAGGGGCCGGAGACACAACAACGCTTGACTGTACTTGGGAACCCGCGTCTCGCGTTTCAACACGTCCGTCGTCCTTGTCAGGTACAACCTTTTCAGTATCCGCAGCACTTGGGGAAACTTTAGCGTGATCCCGTGTCCCGGCTCCCAAACGCTTGGAAACCAAAGCCTGAAGTGCATCGTACTGAAGACGAAGCGTCCTCACTTCTTCGTGGGCACCTGCAAGCGCCTGGTTCAGTTCATCAAACGAAAGGGAAAGGGGTTGGTGCAATAACGTAGGTGCCACGTCCTCCTGTGAAGCGTTGTCAGCGCCTAATTCCAAAAGCGACAAGAACCGCATACTACTTTGGCTGCCGTCGCGTTCTCATGGATTGCCGGCCAGGGCTGATTTCCGAATGTCGAACTACGCCTGTGACCAGCAGCTGCAGGTTCGGCCAGCCTCGGGGACATGGAATTAGAACGGGAAGAAACCGTCGAAGACGTGCTCCGGTGTGAGTGGGGCTCGTCATCACTGTCTCCGTCCTCGTTAAGCTCATCTGGGGACTGTGTGCGATCTTGATTTTCTCCAAGAGGTTCCGGGGCGGTGGGAACGCGGTGACTCCCGTTTTGCGCTGCAAACATCAGACGAATCTTATCAAAGTCCAGTTTTCCCGATGGATCTCTCAATGTCGCGTTTAGTTGCGTGCGGGCACCGTCCCCTGGAAGTGGTGAAGGGTTTTCGTCAACGCCATCGGATGCAAGGAGATCTATGAGCGTTTCGAAAGCCTGGTTCGAAACTGTGCTCTGTGTTTGAGATGGTGTGGAGATCAAGTCAGACATGACGGCAGTGGATGAAAGCTGAACGTTGAACTGCGCTGTTTGCTGCAGCGACTTGTAGTGTGCCGTAAATTGAATTTTCAAGTGGGTCCGAGTCCGCGACCACTGGCACAGCAAACATTTCAATAATGGGCGCTAGCGATCTGTGGCGGCGTTTGACCAGGTGAGTAGCGGATCGCTGTCACTACTATTAATGAACGAGTCCCCCGTTTGCCCAGTAACTCTAACTGCGAATTTTTTTGTTTTCAAACGACTCATCACCAGTCCGACAGGAACCACATTAATGTAACTGGTGGGTCTCCACCTCACGATCACGGTGGTGAAGGGATTCCACTAACGAGGACAACTCACAACAGATTACTCTGCGGATAGGTCTCCAAGTGCACCCGAGCGTAACTTGCTCATGTCAAACCTCAATCAAGACTGACATCGGCTAGTCTCTCGACGTTCATATGTCGTTTCACTTGCGGAAATGTCCGAGGCGTGATCGAAAACACCCCGTGCTGCAACTTCGAGGCTAGGGGCGATTCAGCACCCTTTGCCATGAATCGAGTACCTTAAAAGCAATCCAAGGTATGTCTCTAGTTGTACCTTGCAGCATCTTTGTTTTTCCTTCCTATTTCAGATCACAACGCGAAAACCATAAATGAAACGGGCAGCAGGTAGTATCTCACCTGTGGGCTCCACACCTTGTTTCAAGTTTGCCGACTGCACCCATCTGACAGCGCAGCGAGACGTTAGGTTGGCCGATCATCCGTGCAGCTGGATTCTGGCCCAAACGAAGCTCACGAGGAATCCTGGCGCTTTCAATGTTCAATTGTTGAGCCGCTTCAAGCAGGGCAGTGACCTCACCGATCTTTAGCGGGAGATCTTCATTTTGGAGGCAGGTGTTTGGTGAACCAATCACTGGTGCTCTACAGCAAATCTTGGTGTGGCTGCGGAAGTAAGTTACTTGCCTTGATGAAGGACGTAGACTGGGTCCGTTTCAGTTGCCACGTAGTCCAAGACCCCAAGAGCCCCACCGACAGTGAACTCTATCTCGCCGATCAACGCGGCTTGAATCTGTCAGATATGATCTCGTTGTCACGTCCTCGTGGTGAGCTCGCATTTCTCTCCGCATGTCAGACGGCGACCGGCGACAAGACTCTTATAGACGAGGCCGTCCGTATGTTGCAGCAATATTGTGTGTGGGTTACGGAGGCGTCGTTGGTACGATGTGGTCGATCAGCGATCGCGTCGTGCCGCTACCGGGTTCAATATTCAATCGTCACGCATGCGTGGTGTTAGTATTCTCAGGGACCATATCGATGTTCCGCAAGCCATACCCCTCCAAGTACAACTCTGTGCTACTCAATCGCTCCGAGGACTTCATTCGTCTAGTCATCTCCGGACTCCTCATCAGGCGCAGATAAATCTCTATAGGTGACGGGAGGGCATTGGATCTGATCACCATCTAGAAGCTCAGAGTAGCAACGTGGAACTGCCTTTCAGATCTTCCCTTCATATACTCGACCGGGAGGGGATGTGGACCAAAGAGGTGATCGGTAACCATAACCTCTGATACTGTCCAAGTAGTTCTTGCAGAAATCGAGCTCAGAGATTTCAAGCCTATCGGAATACGAGAAACATCTCGGTGCCACATCGTAGCAAAAGCCCCTAAGTAGTCTCGCAGTGGTTGTGCGCCACAGCTGTGCTTCAGCCAAGTGGGGTAATAATGACGCAAGGTCAGGTGCCATATATCAGCAAGCACGGGAAAGAAATGTCAAGTTGCCCAAACGCTTCAACGATGGCCTTCCCACCACGTTACGAACCTCTCTCCACCGTCGACAAAGACGACGAAAGAGAACAGTTTATTCACCGCAGAAAACCTCTTGGAAAGAAGAGATTTATTCTCTACTTTCTCTCCTTCGCCGCCCTTATGTACGCTTTATTCTCTGCAACGCGGCTCGCACGCTCCAGGGGGTTCTGGACTACGTGCTATGGTCCACGAAGGAACCAGAGCAATTTAGCGAGGCTCCCATCTCACTATACGTTACCATCTGGAGATAAGATCCCCTCTGTTGCTCTCGGTAGGTGATGGGTTTATGATGTTGATCGCGTGATGGTCTCACTTCGGTCATCTAGGCGTATGGCAGGCTGGAAAAGGCGAGGTTGGCAGCGCTGTCAAGGTATGCTGCCTTATACACCTTTATCGGGCGATGCTAAGGACCACAGACGGCGCTGAGCGCTGGTTACCGGCACATCGACGGGGCGTGGATCTATAGGGCACGTACTACCCCTTTCCATACAAAGCCCGGCGACAGTCTGAGAATTTGTCCAGAATGAAGCTGAAGTAGGGCAAGCTCTGAAAGAGAGCAACGTACCGCGTGAACAACTCTGGCTAACGTCCAAGGCAAGTCACCCTCCTATCTGAATGCCGGGTGTATTGATTCGATCTCGTCTGTTAGCTCTGGAACACTTTTCATGCTCCTGAGGATATCGAATCTGTCCTCGACGATTCACTTTCCAAGCTCGGCACTGATTATCTTGACTTGTACCTGATCCATTGGTATTTCGCAACGTATCTTGTCTGCTATGCATTTCTTGATGCTGGAGCTTTCAGGCCCATCGCATTCAAGAAGGATGGAAACAACATATTGGATGAGGACCTCACTGCAGATCCATATCCGACTTGGCAGAAACTCGAGGAACTGGTTGACAAAGGCAAGGTCAGAAACATCGGTATTAGCAAGTGAGCACTATGTTTGTTACTTTAGGATGCTCGCTCAATATGCGTTCACCCAGCTTCAACATCCGAAGGTTTGTCGACACACTCTTTGTTTACATCCTCCTTATATCCTAATTTGCTTCGCAGGGTTCAGAATTTGACATCCAACTCCTTGAAGTATCAGCCAGCTGTCAACCAGGTCGAGCTTAATTTCTGGAACCCTCAACCTGAGCTCCTCAAGGTCAGTTTTCCAGCGTATTTGCGCCGTTTCCAGACTGTTGTCTTTATGATATTATTCAGTGGTCGAAAGAGAATGGTCTTTTGCTGGAGGCATACTCGCCACTCGGTAGCAACAAACAAGTCGGAGAGAGTCTTGCTGTTCCTGAGGTACGCGAGACTCTCGCTCAATCCTGTGCTTCGGAATTCTCACTGCATGTTCCCAGGTGAAGAATATTGCCTGTAAGCTTGGTATTACCCCTGCGCAAGTGATCATATCGTGGCATGTCCAGCGTGGCGTAAGTACTATCACATGACGTCAGGTATGAGCTTGACTGCCGGTTTGCAGACGGTTGTTCTCCCTAAGAGTGTGACACCTTCTCGCATCGTCGAGAACTTTGACGGTATGTTTCACTCGTCGCGAGTGCAAATTACTGATCGTCTTTTCTAGTCTTCGAGATTCCTCAAGAGGACTTTGAAAAACTCGAAAAGGCTGCTGCTTCGCACCCACCCAAGCGTGTCGTGAACCCCAGCAATGGCTGGAATCTCCCCTTCGACGTGTTTGATGGGGAGTAAGCGAACTCATCTGACATTGTTTCAATAGCACTTTTGTTTCAGTTGCTTAGTACACACTCGTGAGACAAACCATGTATATTTCCCTGATCATGTGACGGAATGTTTGTTTGGCATGAGCTTCCGATCCAAACAACCGCCCACGCAGTTCTCCAAAACGGGAAGACAAACACTCAGTTTCGCGTGTTGCAATGTCTTTCCAACAACATCCTGATGCTCCATGCCTCCGCTTTCCAGAAAATATCGGGCTTCATGCAAATGTGACCATCGAGGCTGCGGCAAACATGCTTGCTCGCGCTGCGCAACTATCTCTCACCGTTCCTTATTCATGGACGTTTATTGACAAGCCTGTTGGTACGCCAGCACGCGACAGGACTCGAATGACGAGCGCTGACGTACTTGCTTTAATTACAGAGGGTCAAGTCGTCCTTATCTTCCTCCCCAACCCCGCGCAGCCCCCAAATGATGGCATTCGCTACCAAGACCAAGAAACACGCTATGCGCTCCCAGTACCCGGCAACCGTGTACATGTCCTGCCTCCATGCATCCTTATCGAGCCATACAAACTGACTCGTAACGTTGTTTTCTTTAGGAAATCGAAGTCATGGAGATAAAATACGGATTCGTGCCTAATACGCAAGAGACGAACGCGTGGCGCGTGCGACGTCGGTACCGTCTCATCAAGGGTGGCCACCCACATATCACGCTCGTGCATTACACACGTGGACCAATGATCCGTGAGTCTAGACACATTTATGCTTTTCCATCATGTCCCGTGTTTCAGATACCCCGTACATGAGAACTCCTTATCGCACGGAATGATTTTACATATTCCACGATGTTTGGAGGATAACATCTTTTTTTTTTTTTTCTTCTCTGGTTCTAGCTATCCAAACGTCCTCTCCGTCCTGTTCAAGTTCGTCGGCACTTTTGAACCATGCATTACGAGCATAGTGACTTTATTACACGTTTCGACCCACGCCCCAGACCCGTTTTATTGTTTCCCACTTCCGATACTGATACACTTGCAGAGACCGTCCCTTCACTAATGAATTCGCCTGTGCGGCAATACCCGCTCCGTCAGATCACCGACCCTCCCGTGTATGTCATGGGCGACAAGACTGGACAAAAAGCCTATCCACCTTCCGCCGCCCCTCCTCCGCCCCAGGGTCCAATAGGCATGAGCCCTCAACAAATGGGGATGAATCAACCAGGGATGGGCATGGTGCCACAGGGCATGAACCCCCAAGCCATGGGTATGAGCCCACAGGGAATAGGTATGACACAGCAAGCTATGCTGGCACAGCAGAACAGCAACATGGAGTCGCTGGAAAGACGGCGGGAACGTGAACGTGAACGTGCGCGGGAACGAAGTGGGAGCATGGGAACGGTGCGTTTTCGCTCTCTCGTTCGATCGTGCTTGTCAAACTGAGGACGTATCCTCGGCGTTTTTTTTTTTGGAGCAGCGGCCTGGCCCACCTCGATTGGACGACGATGACTCTGCAGGTGGGGGACACATTATTTGTTTCGGATGTTGGGAATCTCATGGCGTGTTGATGTCTTAGATGAGTTCGAGGTGATATCGACGCGGACGCTCGCGCTCACGCGCTATAAACGCAACCATGAACTCATGGAAGAAGTCTTCAGAAAGGCTGCCTTTGGTAACTATCCCGATTACCAAACCCATCCTAGTGTATACCACACTCACGACGTGGCAAGGTACTCTCATGACGCCGCCACCGCCACCGCCCGCATACTCGATCTTTGACAAGCTCGAGCTCGAGTCCAAGGCGGTGAGTGGATCCGAGCAACGACGTACTGTGCCAGCGTGACTGATGCTTTTGGTAGGCAAAGTTACAGCAGGAAGTCGAGGTACTACAAGCACAGGCTGCAGAACGCACAGCGCGACGGTCGGCGGCGGAAGACGTGATCGTTGCCAGCGGCCATACGCCCATGGAGGTATCGTCCTAGTTGCTACATGCGCAAGGGTTAGTTGAACGACGGCATCGAAATATGATGTACGATATCTTTCGTTCTGTTCTTCAAATCTCATAGTTGTCGTCGACGAACACACATTGCTATCCCATGAACCACTTTCTAACATACGGCGATCTGAGCAGGGTCTGGAGTTGCAATGGAGCCCATCGTCTTGAAATCTCGGACTTGGCACCCACTTGCACCTATATTTTTCAATGCCGAGTCATGGTTCCCCAAAGCAGGTCCAGGACAAGAAAACGTGGTCAATTGATCCTGTATGAAAAGGTGACGAATGCAACGACACGAGATGATCTAATGCACATGATTGGTCGCTCTAAGAAAACAACATCGGAAAGCGGGACAGAATGATCGTTGGCTTCCGATACAGTTACAGGACAAGGTTCCCTGCTGGACGATGGACGCTTGCAATTGCCCATGAAGGTTACTCCAAGTTCGCCTCGAACCCATCATATGTATACGTACTTTGTCTCTGCCTCCGCGGACATGGGCTGAATTTCCAAGATCGTCATGACCGGCTCTCTACAGAAAGGTCTCCCAAGTTTTGCTCCTCATCTTGGAGCACATCGAGGTCAAATGGGTAGGCAATGATCTCGAATACGCCGTCGACGTTGGGCAACAGTCAAGCTCATGAGGAGCGGCGTCCTGCAAGAAATCGGACGTCTGGCACTCTCCTTTGCCACCGGATCCATTTTGTTGCGCATTCTGCGGGGGTGGATGACACTTGATTTTGTCTTTACACAGACGGCCAAGGGGGCAACGTCCACGAACAGTGGCGATCCAGCGCCTCGCAGATGGATGTATCGTGAAAATCTAGTCGGCGCGTTTCGATTTGAGTTGGTCCAGCAAACGCATTGATGGATGGGACCTTGTCGTAGGAGGACACAGCCTAGATACCCACCTTCTGGCGGGGTTGAACAAGTCGACGAGCGCTTTCTTTGAGTCGCGCGTGGAAAGGCGTAGGGACGTAGGTTGCGTTTGGGTGAAAAATGTTCACAGTAGAGGTCGGAAGTGAGCGTCACGCGATAGCCCGAGATGATGCCAAAGAAGGCGACGAAGCACGCCAACGGATCGGTCGCTGTAGCAAACGTGGCTGCAAAGTCAAGGCTCTATTCTTGGCTAACCCACCCTCATGTTGAGTGGGCAGGAACACGAACCAACGACTCGACCATGCTCCGGTTTCGAAGCGTGTCTTGACGAGGTCTAAAGAAATCCCTCTTTCGTTGACGCGGCCACATGAGAGACTGTAACGCTGCAGGACTAGGGAAAAGCGCTCACCATAGACGTTCAGCTTATACAGTTCCATCTCCGTGAGAGCGAGTCCAGAAACATACTATTTTTCGCCTTCCCACTAGTGTCGTTCGTGGACGGTCTTCCCGTCCCGACCAAATTGCGCTGGTTTCAATGCCGCGAGCAGAGCAGCTAAATCGTGGAGATGGGGTGCGACTGCGACCGACTGAGTTGTCGTATCATGGACACTCTTATCAAAGGGATTGCGTACCGATGAACGTTACCGTCAACCTGAGTGCCATAAAGCAACATCTCATAGTTTAGGACGATCTATTTGCCGCGGGTTCGTAGCCGTGCCAGATTGTCCTATACAGATTTGATTTCCCTCTTGCAGAGACGTGCCATGTTTGTCCGTTGGTGGTTGCACGTTTAGGTTTTGCCAGTGTGACCCAATTAGAGGAAAGTATACTGTCGCCGCAATCCTCGCGGAGAGTGACACATTGGCAACTTGATAAACTGAGAAGATGACTGACGTGTTCTATTTACAAACGAGCCTGTCTCTTGCGTTTGTATACCATTTGACTGGAAAGACGACTTGGAGCGATCGACACGTACCAGGTCTCCCATGACACGAAAGAGTCGTTTAATCCAAAGAGGCCAAGGTTTGAAACTGATCCGACCGAGAAGTGACTATTCGCTGAAACTCGTCCCAGTTGAGACTGACCAGGAACTTCAAGTTTCAAAACACGACCAGGTTCCACGAGTGACCAACAAGTACTACTACGTACTGGTTGCGTCGTGTAGTTGTCTGTTGTCCCGAAAGCGCAGATCGTGTTGGAATAATCACCCAGTGCGTGATAGGAGATTAAGCTTGCGCCGCTTTCGTTCCAGGCTGATACGACCTTCTTCCAGTGGGGATCTCTGGACTGCGAACCAGTGGAATGAGGCCGAGACACAGGGAGGTAAGCCGCGCCTGGTTTCAGTCTCGCTGAGCTGTGATGATTTTACCGTGACACTCAAGGATCCACTGGTACCTGGACCTCGGACGGTGCATGTTAGAACTGCGGCCGTCTCCCTGCCAGGTATACTACGCATTCGGATGGATGGATTCAAGATGTCGAGTGCTGGTGTACGATTCCTTGGCATGAGATTCGCGTTCTTTGATATTATGGTGGCTAGTTGTGTCTGTTTTTTTATGAATGTCTCTCATGGCGTCGAAGATGGGAACACGGTGCAAAACACGCTTTACCAAGTTCTCGACCGAACGTCGGCGGAACTACCGTCAAAGCTTGCTTCGTAAAAAGGCTTCCTTGCATGCAATAATGCCCTCTCGGTACCCAGACACGAGCGCAGCGCGGAATGTTACTCGCCGAGGCCTATAGAAGAAAAGATGGGCCAGTGAAGTTAGACAAGCATCCAGAACTGACGCGAGAGATCAGTGCGAAGTAAGGGAGAGTATTGGCAGCACACCGTGGGAACGTTCCAGCACTGCCCGAATACAATTACAAGTTGTGTTTCATCGTTCGTCGGAGGCAATCGGTTCAAACCAGTCTCCCGCATTCAGAATTTCAGGCAGACCAAGGAGTCGAACGATACGCGTTCCTTTTGGGCCATCGGGTATGCTCCGAATCCTGACTGATACCGGTAAGAAACGACGCGTTCTGTACGGTATCCTCGACGTGTATCTCATTGGGGATATTACGCTTGTCTCGGTCACGACAAGTTGGTGTAGGTAGATCCACTCCGCACGGGATATATGGTGAAGAATGTGCAAGTTCAAGCTAACCAAAGGCTTTTCAAGCTATGGCGTTAAACGACTTGTTCCGTGCTGCGGTCGGGCTTTTCCTCGGACGCTTGGGGATTCGAATTTGGTTTCAGTTGGATACTACGCAGATCCGAGGGATTGGATAGCACCTCCAAGTTGTCAACTTACACCACATCGTATCCCCTCCCCCCCCTTTTTTTTTTTTTTTCAATACACATCGTTTCGACCACACGACCCTTTGGGCTTAACGACCGAATCATCGAATCTAACCTCCCACCATGCCAATCTCACGACAAATTGCCCCGTCAATCAAGTCATCCCATATTCTCAACTTATCACTCATTGGAGACCGTTCGTTTGTTTCTAGGTGAGAGTGACAGCGTCCAGCCTCTCATTCTAGACCTCCAACGAATCTCTTTGTCAAATGTCACATCGTGAACGCCTGGACCTGTCCATGGTCGACCGGCGGCACACACTGGCAGCGCTCTGGCATACTAGATCCTTGATCCTGATCCTGATTGTTGTACACTCGCACGTGTGTCCCAGGTGCCAGGTTCCAGAGCGGGCGAAGAAAGGGGTATGTCGACCTCGGGGGATACGATAGGGCGAGGCAAGGCGAGTCAGCGACGCCAACGAGTCTCGAAAACACCATCCGAGACGCGGCGTGCACCGACCTTGCCATATTATACGATCGCGCATGTCCTCCCTGTTCGTAACGTATGAGCCCACTCCCCTGCCAATAGCTGTGGGTGCATTCCCCAAGTGACTCATCGGCGCGTATTCAGAGTCGAGCGCACGATTGTCGGACGGTATGCTGAAAACCGGCATCTTTGGGATAGGATCCCCCTTGACCGGTGATACGACGCTTGATGAGCTAGCCAAACAACGACCGCATGCAGTTCGAAACAGACTCGGACCTTGAGGTGAAAATAAGATCGATTGCCAATCCATGCCTGTACGCATTGAGACTAGTACAACGTGTTGTAAGAAGAAGGAAATTTTTAAAAAGGAGAGACGTCAGATAAATATATGGCTGTTTTCCAGAGGAAATGGGTATCCATACAGCAAGAAACATTCCGAGGGGTGAGGGACCACGAACGTCAAAATGAGTGAGTAGGAGAAAAATATGATAAGAGGGGAATCTGAGATTGAGAGCGAGTGCCATAAAGAGAGGTGAGATTGGATTGAGAAAGAAAACGGAAAGTCATCAATGTCACAATGTCGTATGATATGGTTAGACTAGGTATACAGGGGGAAAAATACTTTCATAAGCACGCGCCATTGGTAACGAGACAAAAAAGACAAACGGTTCGAGCACGTCCGTCAAAAATGAGACTCACAGATGCATTGAAAGGAAGGCGATGATGCCAATGGGGAAAGAGGGCAAGCACGGACAAGTAGAGACACAGAGAGGTGTTGGTTCGAGATGGATGTCAGAAAAGCCGACGCGCAGTACTGTCGGGTTCGTAACCCACACTGCGGCTTCGTTTCCCGGTCTTGCGGACGATCGAGATCGGTGTGGCACTAGGCTCGCGGAGGAATGCACCCCCGGCACCAAGAGAATCGCCCAACAATGGCGGATCTTCCTTGACGCCTCGAGATCGGCGGAGGGACCACGCAGACGACACTGGCGGCGTACTTTCAGCCCTTTTCCCCCTGACGTTGGATTCGCTAGAGCGGTGTATGTTTTGGTTCTGTAACCTGCGTAGCCTCTCCACCGCAGGCGACGACACGCCGTTCAAGTGCGTCGTGACCTCTGCAATAGTATTTAGCCCCAACGCAGAGGCCCAGCGGGCAGTGTTAGCCAACACATCTGTTCCTGGATACATCTCCTGTCCACGACTAGGCTCGCGGCCGAGATCGGATCGTGCCGTAGAAGCCCCTATTGAAGGGGCAAATCGATGCGAGTCTGCCTTTCTCAGGCTCCGACCGCGCTCGACAGGGGATGTGGGCGACAAGGGAGCCGATCCACCAATATCCAGGTGCGTGTGTGGAGATAATGTTGTTGGCGCGCTTAATACAGCAGGCCCGACATCGTCACACGCCGTCGCACGCGGCAGGAGCGCGGCAGTTCGCGGTCTAGATACGCTCCGGCTCATGCTTCTACTCGAGAGCGAGCTTGAAGTCGTGACGGAGGTACGAGAAAGGGACCTGCGCGGACGAGAAGAAGGCGCACCGAAGGTAGAATTGTGGTCGCAAGAACGTGATCGCGGGTGACGACGCGTTGGCTGGTTGGGGCAATCTACGAACTCAAATTCGTCTGCATGTGATACAGAAGATGATTCGTCAACTTGTCCCCAACCGATGTCCCAGGCCATCTCATCCACCATCCCGATGGTCCAACGGTTCTGTACGTCACGCTCAAGGCATCCTTTCAATACACGACCAGCTCCACGACCAATATTACATGGCATATCGTACACGCCTGGAAAGAACGTATGAATGAAAGGGAGATAAAGATGCGTCGTTACTCACCACGCAGAATTTTCACTGTCAACCTCGGCTCAAACGGGTCAGAAAACGGAAGCCGACCGGTGAGGAGGGCATAGAGCAGACACCCTAGCGCCCACATATCTTGTGCTGGATTTGCACCATAATGCCTGCCAGGTGTTTGCGGGGACAGGAGTTCTGGTGCTGCATATGGTAACGAGCCTGGTTGAAATGCGTGAGCGGGATGGACAGGAGCGGGGGAGTGGTCGCCAACGGGAGTGGATGTGCGATGTCGGCGAGGCCTATGACGCAAGATAGACGCATGGGAGGGTAACGTGGCCTTTGGTTGTCGCACGGTGTAGTGGATGGCGGAGCGATGGCGATGCATGATAGAGTTGTCATGACTGTCCACGCGCCCGTCGTCGTCGGACTCGCCTATTTTGCGAGTAAGACCAAAGTCGCAGATGCGACAGACACCCATTTCGTCCACGAGGACGTTTTCAAGCTTGATGTCTCTGTGGACATATCCGGCAATTTCATGCAGGTATCGTACCCCTCGAACGATTTGGCGAAACATCATGCCAGCGTCATCAAGAGGTAAAGCGGGGGTGCCATCCCGTTTGAGGATATCGAAAAGCGAGCCAGCGGGACATAAGAGTGTGACATAAGAGTCAGCATAAGATGTATGCTCGGCGGAAAAGAGAGGGAGGATGTGTTCATGGCTGAGCGATGACCAGATCTTGGTTTCGTGGTCGAGACGTTTTCTGGTCAAGGATGGATTATCTTGTCTTGCGATGTCTGTTCGCCTCACGATCTTGATGGCAACGACGCCACCTGATGGAGAGAAAGCGCGCCTAATTGTTGAAAAGCCACCATGGCCAATGACCGGACCTAGGACATAGCCAGCTACCGTCTCACCCTCATCATCAGGCTGGCGCGTGGGCTGTATAGGTGGGGTGAATGCAGCCAAAAACATTGCCGCAGGAGATAAACTCGCTTCCTGTGTCTGTGGGAATAAATGGGCGGGGGAAGCGGATGAGCTCCACTCTTCGGCGAGGAGTTTTTGCGAGAGTTGTTGTTCAAGATCCGGGGAAGAAGGGCCAGCTTGAGGAGCATCGTATGGATCGCCCGAGTATTGAGACATGTTAAAAGATGATTCCCATGGATTTGAGAGCCCCTCCATCGGAGAGGAGGGTTGAAGGGAGTGTGAGAGAGACAAGTGGTCGGGAGGTGGATGAGGTGCGAGCAACATTGCAGCACTCATCCTCAAAAGATGGGCCTTTTAAATAAGGGAGGGGCTGAGAAAGATGTGAAGTTGATCTGAAACGATGCAGATGAGACGTGGCCAAGACGGGCAAAGGCAAAACGTGCGGGGAAAGGAGCAGGAAGCAAAAGAGGCCAATCAGAATTGGTCATCCAATTAATTATGAGAATAATTTACCATTTTTATCCCGCGGACGGACACCCGATGCCTTTCCATAATTGGAAAGTGTGCTGTGTCATAACACAAAACTTGTACCCGAGCTTTTCCTTTATCCCACTCCGCAACAAACCGTATGACACTAGCAAATACTGACAGTAAGTACGCAAAGGCCGTGCGACGCCACTGATCTGACGTCTTTCGAGCCTGTTCGAGGCCGCTTCCGCGTCAGATATTTCTGGGGCCGAGCAGCGGCCTCTCGGGCGATGTGACTCACTCCGTATTGGTGCGCTTCCGAAAAAAGCGACAAACTATTGTGCCACAATGAAAGATGGATGTTTGGGTTTAGAGCCACAGAATGATCCTTGTTCCGAGTCACCTCTTCAAGGAATCAAGATTTGACCTGGATCTCAAATCCTCCCCTCTCTAACCAACGACACTCTACCCTGTAAAACACCTCCTACCGCAGAGAACAAACGTGCGTGACAACACGTTCCCCCTGCGGTACGGCGTTCGGGCCCTTATTCGCTTCCGGCTACTACGCCTTCCTACATTTAATGGCTTCTATTCGGTCCGTAGTCTACTCTCGTAATACCGACGCCAGTTGGATCACTGATCTAAGATGGCACCCTCAAACTGTGTGCCAAGCTAGCTTGTAGAGTCTAGGTGCAAGTTGAAACATTGATCAAGTTTCACGTCGCTATAAACAACGACAAAACCCTCCACTTTGATTTCCTTCTTCTTTGACAAGTATTTTTACTTTTCAGAATCGGATGGTATGGCAAGCTTGCAAACACATCCATTGACAACATGCGAGGCTTTCACTGAGGCTTTCATGGTCTCTGCCAAATCACAGATAAACTTGGGGGGAATCAGAGAAAGTGGCTTCGAGATATATGTCTTGGAGTCCCTGTTTCTAGCTGTCAGAACAGACATCTAACCCTGCTTTGCACAGATGGTCTTTTTGGCAGAAAATGTCACCGACAGCAAAGCCAGCCAGTTCCATACACGCAATTAGTGTATTAATAATTCTGAGGCATGGCAAGTCTTCACACCTTTTGTTTCTCGCACCCTTCACCCTCGTCCTGTCCTCTACGCCAACGCCAAGTAAATGATGTAACGCAGTGTTTACTCCTCCCATCCCCTGTTTGGCTGCGCAATCACAGCGGCGACCGTGATGTACCGCATCAAGGGTTCCTGCTCTGACCCCCTGGCCATTACAAACACCGCGGGACGGATCTTGGTATCCTTTTTCAAGATTGTTTTTGTAGTACCCTCGACCTCATGGTTCTGGTTCTGTCCGACCCTCGCATCTAACCGTTACGCTCTCTCCTCCACCTTCCTAATCAACGTTTTTCCTCCCCACGGGCACATGTTCGGTCTCACATCATGCATCGTGGCTCCACTGCTTCATCCCTGAAACCCACCCCAAGGCACTCGTCTCGTCAGCGACGAGAATATAACGTTCCCGCGTCCCAACCTGAACTTGAGCATTATTCTGCAGTGGCACGGTCACCCGGGCCTCCCGAGTCTCTCACATTTAAAATAGCCTGTTCAGGAACTTGAACCGGGAAAGCCAGAGTCACACACTTGCCCATGCCAACATATACGACCACGCTCAGTTCTGAAGAGGAGTATGCAAATGGTGCTAGACTGGTCCTTACCGGGGTTTGACTTGACTTGACTTCTCTTCTCTTTTCTCTTTTTTTTTTTCGGCCGAGACGGCACTTCGGCCCCTACTCGTCCGACTCCTACACCTGCCCCGTATTCGAGTACGACCTTTTTATAGACGATGCCATACCAGCCGTTTCTCCCCTTGACTTGGCCGAGCCGCTGAGACACCGCGCTTATGCCAAGTCCTGTCACACCGGGAAGGAAATCACACCGCGGAGGAACCGGCGACCTGGGACAAGACCGAGTTACTGTACGACGTCCAACGCACGCGCACCGAATGCCAAGCGATCGATCACTCTCGATCGCGTACAATGCGACACGTTCTTGTTCTTTTTTTCTTCATAGATGGCATGCCAGTGCCACTGGCACGGTCTCGCATGTCGAATCTCGTACATGTCATTGAATTCTCGTGCGTGCGTCGCTGAAACAAGCAAGACACGACGTCATGACATGCTTATGAACCTGTTGATGAACTGCCGTGACTCACCGTAATAATACAATTGATCGGAACTGCTCGTACATGACATGAACGGGGTGTACCACACTGAGGGTTGTTTGTAAAATAGCTTGTCTCGGGGTGCATCGCAAGTCAAGTACCGAATGCCGTTGGTAGAGCTCAATCAACGGAACGTAAGTACAGGTTTAGTAGCTATGACAAAAATTATCTATGACGCACAATAGTCAAACCATGGTTGAACACAACAGGCACAACGTTGTACCGTCTCTCGAACAACTCGACAACCCAACGTATTTGATCCGGCATCGCGTTCGACGCAAAACTGCCCCATGGGACGCCGTTCGACAAAAACCGATATAGATGCCACAACATGCTCATCGATCGGTTACGTTTCGACGAATGCGCGCGTCTCTCGGTTATTCCGAATATTGGCGAGCCATATCCGCCAAATCATGGGAAGAGGAAGATGAGATGTAAAAGGGTGCTGATTGACGAAACAGTTCCCTGATCGGGGCGTCGTAGGCGGGATCGGCTCGCACGGAGACCGTCCGGTACACGAGGCTGCTCGTCGAAACCCCGGGGACCCGGACGAGTCACAAGTTGAACCCAGACCCAGGTGTGTAAAGCAAACTTGACGCGCGCGATCAGACGGACGACGCTCTCCACGTAAAGTGAGAAGTCAAAGCGCTAAACTACTAGGTGTGAGGAACGTTGCATGGAGCGATCGCGGGTACGATGAAATGTCCGGTATCGAAGGAAGGCCGTCAGAGCGCCAGCGGCCCGAACGTCTGACTCGGAACGATAAACGGATACGGTGTCACGTTCGGTTGTTTCGTCGATGCGGCAGGATATGCGCGGGTGACCAAAGCGCGTTGCACTGTCATAAGGTAAGTTATTTAAGAGCAGAGGTCCTCCGACGGAGAACATCGTATCGACTCCAAAATTAGGACCGTTCGGAGTTTAAATCCGACGGGATGACTCTTGACAGTTCTCGAGTGTCGCCGTCTCCAGTTTGTCGGCTTACAATGTCATAGAACACGTTCATTCGACGAATCCAACGGGTTTGCAACGAACCACCAAAGCATTAGTCCGTTACGCACGTGGTATTCAACACGGTAACGAGTGCGACGAGTCACCGAGTCGAAGAAGAAGAAAAAACCGGAATCATCGGATGGCCGCCTTGGCGTTTTATATAGAGCGCGACAGACAATATGTGACACTTGTTTGGAAAGAAGATAAACTTTGTGGAGCCTTCAAGCCAATCCTCCCCTCAGCATCTAGCCAGGGAATGCAGAAAACATGTTTTATTCGCGTGCAGGTAATTGTTGGATTATCCAAGAGAAAAAAAAAAAAAAAAGTCGCGAGGGTATGATATTAAAACAAGCCCCATATGGAACGAACCAAGAAACGAACGTAGACTGCACTCTCGCTTCGGAAGACAATGCATCCTCCTCCGTGAGGACAGGTCGGCAGGCATGTTGTGTGTCCGTAACGTCCATCGTCAACTAGGATCTGAAAGAAGAGGAAATTGGGGGGGGGCAGAGAAGCAACAAGATATATCGGCAAAAAGGCAACTAGTTGGGGAGAATGTGCATCTCATGCATGATATAAAGAATTCTATTAGTGTGCTGGTATGTGGGGTCATATACGCAAACGGGGCAAGCACCATTGGTCATCGCGCGCGCGATGTGAAGATAAGAGTCCCATCCCCCCTCTGGCACCCTCGCCTCCCGTCTTCAGAGTAGCAGTGACGCAATCCCGAGTGTAGTAACGAGCGAAAACACGCCCGTTAACCTTGACACGCCCCAACTGCGCTCGCCAGCGTTCGCAAGGAGGACCGCCGCAGTCTGCCCCGTCGATGTCACGTTCCGCAATGCCTGCGTTGGCAACATATTCGGCTGTGCTGAGACCAACCACTGAGGCGGCAGCGGGGTCCCGTCAAACTGATACAACTGTAGGGTATACCCGCGCACTGCATCCTGGTAGATTATCCACATAACATAGAGCTCCGTATCGTTGTAGTTCTCGATAAAGTTGGATACGGGGGCACAGGGGTCTTGTATTTGTTGGTAACCGTCGCCAAAGGGCGTGAGGACCATGGAACCATTCGAGACGAGGTCATATGTTCCGTGACACCAGTTCATGACGCCGGTAATGCAGTTGGGTTGGGTCCCTGGTAGAAGTGGATAAAGTGAGTAGACGTTCAGGCAAGGAAATAAAAAGTTACCATTCCCTGTCATCCGGTACCGTGCGATCTCGTAGTAACCATCCGAGGTACTGTATGCACACCATCTCAGCTTCCGACGCTCACCATCACCATCGCAAATCAACTCACAATGAATATGACATGCCAGTTGTAGGTGGGTAGGTGAATGATTCATTGGCGGGTTGTGCAAAGCCCTGTCGGGTATGTGCGTGTAAACGACATGGGAGACAGGTAGGTTATCGGGAAAACTGACCGAGCCAGTGAGGACGTTTTGGCTTCCCGAAGACCAGGTACCATAGAGGGACGTAACATTGTGCGCCAAGTCGTAAGTGATGGCCTGACCGAGTGCATGTGTTGCGAGGAAGAGCGAAAGGAGGGGAAAGACGATCATTGGGACAGGGGTCGGGGATGGAGAGGACGTCGACCAAGCTTGCGATGGGAGAAGAGAACAAGGGAAGGGGTGCTCTGTTAGCACGGCGGAGGCGGACGCTGACAACGACGACGGTGATGAGAAGGGAGTGTTGTGTTTGTCTTTGTTTATTCGCTCCCTTTGTTTTTCAGACCATCTTGTTTCCGCCCAACCACGCCGGGAAATTTCCGCATCTTTTTTTTTTTCTTTTTCACAGCAACCAGCATCATCCCCGTGAAATTGTATCCACTCCACGTCGGTATGATATACATTAGTAGGGTGACTGGTTAGCCTCCTGATTTGACCATTAATGTATATCAGCCTGCGATAGTCGAGCTCAGATCCGCAGTAGATTGAAAAAGGTGGATCAACGTGTCTATGGTTAGCGTGTAACAAACTGTTTATAATTCTCGTAACTTCCCGCGAACATGCCCACGAAACTTGTACTGTGCCACTCACAGCGCCGCGACAGCGGGCAACGGAAAAAAAATGGCTGATTGATCACTTGCAGACTACATGGTTGGCTTTTTCAATCTTTCTTCAGATCTCTCTGAACGACAAAGACACGCTCGCCATCATCGGTCACCGTGAGCTCCTGTGCGCCTCGGATACCCTCCACGCCCTGCACACCACGGCCCTTGGCAAGCACGACATACATTTCGAGGCCATCACCGACCTGGAGAGAACAAATTAACACTGGGGGTAGGACAAGGGACAGGGGTACCAGACCTCGATGTGACGCTCGGTTGCACTCGTGAATGAATCGATGACTATCGACAAGACAGTCGTGAGAGGCAAATGTGCAGGATGTGACGTGCCCTGTGCTGGTTGCTGATTCTTGAAGTAGATCTGCAGTATCGGAGGCGTCAAAAAATTAGGACGATGGACGGGCCCACATCGGCAAAGAATCGGAGATGTGGACGAGAAAGGAGGGGGTACGACATGCCTGATTGTCCAAGAATGGTTGTACTAATGCGTCTGCAGCGCCAGCTGCGCGGCATGCCTCACGCTCGTACGAGCCAACGGGATCGAACGAGTAGACCGCACCGGAACCTGACCTTATGGGATGAGCGGGGAGGAGAGGAGAGGGAGCACGTATTTGACGAACCATCTTCTTCGATGCCACCTAGGATGTTGTACACGTAATAGGGAAAGAATCGTCGGGCATAGAGCATCGTTTGAATCAGTCGTGCAATGGCACGGAGGGGCATGTCTTTCGAATGGGCATGGCGATACCACTGTGAAGAAAGAGCGTGAGGATACGGTGGAGGATCGATCAGGGAGGTGTACATACTTCTAGACGCTGCTTTACTTTCTTGACAAACATGTTTCCGTCTGCTGCAAAGCCATTCACGGCGAGAACAGCACGATCGGTCCTGTTGGAGGTGTGAGGATACGTGGTCCATGAGTCGAAGAGTGACGCGTACAATCGAAAGACCTTTGGGGCATATCGCGTCTGGATACTGTATCCCTCGCTCTGCCTTGTGTCGCCCGCGATGACGGCAAAGTCAGCGCCAGCAATTGCGAGGATGGTGCCGCCGTTTTCAGAGTAAGGGTTGAACTGTCTCTGGATTGGGAGAGCGATGGAGTCCATGTCGGGAATGAGAAAGGATCCTTCGTTCCCGTAGTATATAGTCACCGCTAACCTGGTTATGGGCCGCGTCACTCGAGCATCTGCGCGTCCACTCAACCACGCCTGTCGGAGTTTCAATTTCACAATTACTCCGAGCCAATTGCCTTTTTCGGCATCCATTTCATCGCACGTATTGCCGAAGACTCTCCGTGCAATAAAGCGTTGCTTGAACCCGTCCCAATTGCACCTCCGTAAATCGGTAAATCTCTCCTTCTGGAATCACCGCTCGAGTACACGGCCGTTTCACGCTCCTTTATCAGCGCACTTGTTCTCTGTTGTGCAACTTCCGAGACTCCCCCACCTGTGATATGCAAGATTGCGCATATGTCTAACGGCGTGTCTACCCCGTCTGTCCGTCGTGCGACCTCCCCGGCGCAAAGAACTTCCGAGAAAGCGTCATGCCATTAGATTATCATGGTAATGAACTCACTGCTGTTCTGGCTGAACTTGCTCGATGGCACTGCCAGAGCGTACGAGCGTGTAACCGCCCTGTTTTCCAGGGTTTTGGGTCACTGCTATTATGCATAATGAACCTGGGAGGCGGATACAAGGGCTGCTTCTTCGGTTATGACCGTAAGTAAATATAGTTTGCCGTCGTTCTACGGGTCTTCATGCGATGGCACGCCCACGATAATCATGATCAGGTCTCCATCAGAGGCATTCAGCCGCAGTTCACACGCAGCGGATTTCGTCAGGTATCCCGCTCCAAAGGCTCTTCCCCCACTTGGGCGATTACTGCTGTCCCAGCCCGCAGTCTTGCGTCTGACATATCCTTTCTCGTCCTCCTTCAGCTCTCAGCGTTGCGTACTTCCCTTATTTATATGGCGGCTAACGCAGTTTCTCTCCAACATGAGACCTCCGGAGTTTCTCCTAGCGCGGTCAATCAGTGCGAGTGGCTGACACGCGTCGACGGCGTTCACTGGACGCAGCGAATTGCGCACGAAATGTCGACAAATACAACCACCACCACCCCTCGGAGAAATGACTAAGCGGCCCACCTTATAACCACGTCGATGGGAGTCGATTGGAAACGACTGGTCTATCGATTCTGCTCTCGTTCGAGTGCTCATGAACAAGAAATCATGTGTGGCAGTCAAACGAAAGTGGCGCGTGACTGCAAACTCAAATGGAATCCGCGATTGTTGTGGAGTTGAAAGCGATGGTCAATTGATGAGATCGATTCACGCGGGATCTATCTGATTCAGAACATGGGTGTGTTCGAATGAACGAGCGTGTAGCCAGCGGATGCAGACAAGGCATATATAGACGACGGGCGGACTCATAGTGCACTGTGATAGTTCCACTTGCAATACTGCGAGCCCAGTGCACGTTGGTTCAAGACTGGTTCGTACGGCCCGGTTCGAACGTGGGTAGGTCTGGCGAGCCGAGTTGACGAGGCGGTGGCGATGCACCCCTTTGCTATGACGACCTCCATATGTGTGATCTTGAACGTTTAAACAGTGTCGGTATGAGTGAGTTTCTGCCAGTCAATCTATCTGTGCGACCATCTCAATGTCGTCGTTAGACGTCGAAGCGCTCAACGGTCGCTTGCTCTTTGCCATCCCGAAAAAAGGTAGCGTTTGATCAGCGCGACCTGAACGTGCACGGTATCAAACACATACTGATCGCCGTCGTGTACAGGAAGACTGCACGACCGATGCTTGCAGTTACTTGCCGGTGCGTGCGCTGCGTCGACGCAGGTGTATCACATACATACATCGTGCTGATGGGGAACCTGTACAGGCGCGGACATTCAGTTCCGCAGATCGAATCGTCTCGACGTTTGCCTCGTGATAAACCACCCCATCGCACTGTAAGCCTCACCCCGCTCAAGCTTCTCGGGTGCTCACATCGCCCGCCCCGTGCTACAGCGTGTTCCTCCCCGCCGCAGACATCCCCTCCTTCGTCGGTAACGGCAACATCGATCTCGGCATTACCGGTCACGACGTCATCCTCGAAGCCAAAATGCAAGACAAGATCACCCAAGTACAACGTCTCGCCTTTGGAAAATGTGCATTGCAAGTCCAGGTGCCCGAACGCGGGCCGATCAAGACGGTGGAAGATCTTGCCGGGAAACGCGTCGTGACCAGCTTCGAGGTGCTTGCGGGGGAGTATTTTGAAAAGTTGGACGATCGGTTGGCGTTGGTGGGGGAGCAGCGGACGAAGATTCAGTATATTGGGGGGAGTGTGGAGGCGGCGTGTGCGTTGGGTCTGGCGGATGGGATCGGTGAGTGAACAGGATACGCATGTTTTATTGGACTGACGGCGATCTCTACTTTCTAGTGGATCTCGTGGGTACGTATGAACGCTACACTGATTCCTTGCCCGAAGTGGATAACTGAGACTCTGAACAGAATCGGGAGATACGATGCGCGCGGCGGGACTGCACGCGATCGCCACGCTCCTCGAAACTGAAGCTGTCCTCATCAAATCCACCACCCCTTCACGTGCTGACCACACGCCATTGATCAACCTGATCGCGAGTCGCATCGCTGGTGTCGTCGCTGCTGAGAAATACGTCCTGTGTTCGTATAACATTTCTCGCGAGGGGCTGCCGCGCGCGGTTCAGCTCACGCCTGGACGAAGGGCGCCGACGATCAGTCCGTTGGAGAAGACGGATTGGGTAGATGTGAGCGCGATGGTGCTGAAAAAGGACTCTGCGAGGGTGATGGACGAGTTGGTGGCGATTGGGGCGGAGGATATCTTGATCTATAGTTTGAATAATTGCCGTGTATGATCGCGGTGGTGATTTGCATCAGATTGGATATCTTTGAGATAACCGGTCAGAATAAATGACTCACCTCACCCACCATACGCGCTCCGTCCATCGCGATGACAGAGTATACGTCCGACACGTTCAAGAGGCTCCTTGAAAAGCTCGTCAAGACGCCCGAGTATTTCACTCCAGACGACCTCAAACTCGCCGTCGAACACCTCTTTACGCCCGATGTCGTCCCCCCCACGCAAATCGGTGCCTTCCTCGCTGCGTTGCATATCCACAGGTTAGAGCAACGTCCAGAGATCCTCGCAGCGGCTGCCGAAGTGCTCCGTTCTCGGGCCCGCACTGCGGTAATCGAAGATGACGACAAGGACTTTGTCGTTGATATCGTCGGGACCGGTGGAGATGGGCACAATACATTCAACGTCAGCACAACTGCTGGTATCGTTGCAGCCGGCGCAGGCGCTCGAGTTGTCAAGGTATGAACATAATAAGAAGACAGCGTTCATGCCCTCATCGCTGATGTTATCACACTACCTTAGCACGGGGGCCCCGCCTCAACGTCCTTGTCGGGCTCCGCAGACCTCTTGCAATCGCTCGGATGTCTCCTTGTCGCCCCGACAGCGGGGACACCCATCGCCCGAGTCCCCTTTACGTTTGTGCTTGCCTCCCATTACCACCCCGCCCTCGTCCTCATCGCACCCCACCGCAAAGCTCTCCCCTTCCGCACCCTCTTCAACGTCATCGGTCCCCTCATCAACCCCGCACGTCCCCGCGGTATGGTTCTCGGCGTCGCCGACCGCGCGCTCGGGCTCCCGTTTGCAACGTCGTTGAGAGACGGCGGCGTCACGCGGGCGTTGGTGGTATGCGGGGCGGAAGGCCTCGATGAGATCAGCTGCGCAGGGGAGACGTGGGCATGGTCACTCACCCCCGACGGGGAGATCGTCGAGAGCGTGCTCCATCCCGCGCAGTTTGGGCTCGGCACGCACCCGCTCACGGCGGTGTTGGGTGGTCGGGCGCCGGAGAATGCGGCGACGTTGACGAGGTTGTTGACGTCGGGAGGGGAGATACCGGAGGCGTTGACGCCGGTGTTGGAGTTTGTGTTGATGAATGCGTCGGCGTTGTTGGTCGTTGCTGAGGTGGCGGTGGATTATAAGGATGGGGTCAGGTTGGCGAGGGAGAGTATTGTATCGGGCGAGGCTTGGAAGGCGCTGGAGATGTTCCGGGAAGTTGGGCGGAAAGCGGTGCGGAGCATTGCAAGCCAAGGAAAGTAGTGGACGATCTTTAATCTCTTGTAGGCTGGCTACTACACTGCATAATATCTCGTATTGCATTCTAGCAAGATGAATCACCAGCTAAGTGGACCAAATTTTCATCATTGCCAGCGTGACGTAAGACCCTGACGCGGCACCGACCAGGCGTGCTTCGTTGTGAGACATGCCGTACCGTTTTGGCCATAACCTCGTAAGTCCATTTTGTTATACTACTTCCTGAAAAAGCTCATTGCGTGGCCATTCTCTCCGACACGATTCAGGAATGTAAACCTTTGACGAACTTGCCCGTTGAACGTTATCGGAAGCCCAGAAACGCGCGTGCCTCCGTTTCCGCGAGCTGTCGGGCACCGCGGAATCGCGGACAACTTGAACGCCATTGACGGGGCAGCCGGCATGTCGCTCGCCAAAGGTGTCTGTGGTACCTGTAAGAATGGCCCTGAGGAGGGAATGTCATATAGTATCTCCACTTCTGGTCGGTGAGCCGTGATTCTCTTTCCAATTCCCCACTCCTTCTTGGTCTTCCAACTACAGTCCTTCGCTTCCCTTTTTTTTTTTCCTTCTTCTTCTTTTACCTAGCGGTTTATTGGGACTCCAATAGGGGGAGTTTCTATTAGTCTATCATGCTCGATGGCTCGGGGAGCCCTCAACGTTGCTGGTCGCTATCGGCGGTCACGCTGATGGATTCAGAGCAAGCAGCAGCGATCGAGCCCATTCCGACGACGTTGCATCCCGAGCGCGATGTTCGCCATCGCAAGGATTTCGGGGTCTTGGCTGTGCCTGCATGGCTACGCCACGACCCTGCTCGGCAACCGGATCCTGGACGGTGGACCCAAATTGGCCTGAGTCTTGGCTGTACATTTGGTGAGCATGCCAACATCGATATGATGCCCTGGTCGTGTTGACCTCAGGAAGTCGTGGCCAATCTTTATTATTGCCAGCCTCTCCTAAGTAAGATGGGTCTATCTTGTACGGTGCATGCGGCGTCGCTCACGTCTTACCTTCCCAGTCGAAATAGCCAATTCATTCCAGGAGACGTATGCGACAGTGGCATGGTAGGTTCGGACTGTGCGTTTGTGCGCGCGTTGCTCACTGCCTTTCAGGATACCTACCATGTATCAAGCAGGGTGCGTTTTCCAATGTCTCGATGGAAATATTACTCATTGCGTTCGCATGTGACAGGTATTGTGTCGGGTTATTCTTCATCTCTCCACTCGGGGACCTGGTTCGGCGTCGTCAGCTAATCATGGCCCTCGTTTGCATGACGACCTGCCTTTCGGTGGGCTTGGCTCTGTCACGGAGCTTCGTCGTCTTTTGTACGCTCGCTGTCCTGATCGGCGTGTTTAACGTTACCCCTCAAATCCTCATCCCCTTGGCGGCTGACCTCGCCGCCCCACAACACCGCGCCCGCGTCGTCTCGATCCTCCAATGCGGTCTCATGCTCGGCATCCTCCTCGCGCGCGTTCTCTCGGGCATTATCGGCTACTTCTCCACCTGGCGCACGGTGTACTACATGGCGATCGGCATGCAGGCCGTCGTCTTGTGCGGTGCCTATGTCCTCATACCGGACCACCCACCAAAAAATCCTCACCTGACATATCTAGAGATCTTACACACCATGGTCACGTATTCCGTCACCGAGCCAAGACTCGTGCAGGCGGCGTTGATTAACATCGCCTCCGTGGCGTGTTGGTCTAATTTTTGGGTGACGCTCACCTTTTTGTTGGGTGATGAGCCGTATCATTTCTCGACGTAGGTGCCCCCTTCCCCTTTCTGCAATGCTTACGTTGCAAATTCACGATGAAATGGAACGCGCTTAATGCTTACATGTCTAGATTGTATATCGGTCTATTTGGGCTGATCGGCATCTTGGGCATTTTTTCGGGACCATTAGCGGGACGCTTCATTGACCGGCTTGGTGCCTGGTATTCCGTGCTGGTGGCGACCCTTTGTTTATTGGTCCTGCAAAGCCTTGAAATGGCAGCGGGTGGGATCCACATTGCCGTCGTTGTCGTCGTGTGCTTTGGGATCGATGCATTTCGACAGACGCAGACGGTATCATTACAAACAATCGTGTTTAGGTGAGTGCTAAGACGCTTCCAGAGACGAGTGGGGAGCTGAGATGCGTATGTAGTATTTCTGAGGAGGCACGTTCGCGGTTGAATGCGATCCTTACAGTTTCAGTACGTGTCCCGCTTCCGCTCTGTTTTTGACCACATTCGTTTTCTCTCGAGTGCCAGCGACGTCTCCGTCCATCCATATGTTTGTTCATTTTGTCGTCGACAGCTCTTTGCAGGCCAAGTCATCGGGTCCTCTGCTGGATCGCACGTTTTCCTCCAATATGGCTGGCGCGCCGCTGCCGGCCTCTCTGTCGGGCTGTACGTGTGGCAACTGTTCGTCCTGTTCATGCGTGGGCCGAATTGTGGACAGCATGTGTGGTTTGGGTACGATGGTGGGTTTGCGCTGGGTGAGCAGAAGCAGTGTCAGGAACGTATGGAGACCGCGTCACACGGGGCGAGTGTGGGTAGTGGAACGGTGACGGGAATGACGACACAGGAGACTCTTGAGATGTGGACGCCTGGAAGCTCGTGGTGTCCGGAAGAACGTTGCATGAACGTTTCTGATTTTAAAAATGGGAAAGTGGAGGAGGGTATGTGGTGAAGAAATGGAATCGTCGCGTGTATTATTCTGTACGTCAACCCGCGTCTTGATCGCATTGTAGAGTCGTTGGCTGGGTGATATATATTGGATGTCCATGTTCCTGGATGGGGTGGGCCAAGGCGTGGTGTTCAATTTCGAGACGTTACCCTGTTTGGTCTAGGTGCTGTGTGCTAGGACATGGATCGGGACAGGCAGACCGTCTCCATTCGATTTTACATGACAGGTCCGTCCCTGAAGCTCGGAACGAGGGGTTAGAGCACAACCAAGACACGGAGATGTATAGGAGGATTGGCTGTCCAACGGGGGCTCGAGTGGGTGGGGGTTCCCCTGCTGGAGTCCGTACTACTAGCGTCATGATTGTACCAGTGGCGCAACGGAAGCACCACACGGGGAAAGAGTAATATTTGGTAGTAAGCATGGATCGACGAAGATCCTCCGCCGACGCGACCTGCCGGGTTGTGTAAATAAAATAAAAATACTCACCGAGGGGGGGGGGGGTTTGTCAAACGCCCTCGATCATGCGTCAAGTTCATACGAACGATTTCAATTGAGGTACATGACACAAGAGTCTTGGTTTGCAGGAAGTTGCAGACCCACGGCGGCAAGTATATGGCACTTCGTAGATAATGATGCCACAAAAAAATCCAGGAACAGGCTGAGCGATCGTCGAGGGGACACATATTCCCGCTACGGATAGTAGTGGGGTGTCGAAAACACATGTTGGTAACCATGGTTATTATTTGTACGGTTTCACCAAGGGTTTCACCGTTGTTCGCTGAGCATCCTTAATCTGTTTGTTTTGGCTGTGCGGCAAGATCGCCCCGATGGTCCCCTTCCATCCAATACCCCAGTACGTAAATACACGTCATACAAACGGAACGCTCGTTCAACGAGCAGGAAACCCTAAGGGTGGCCGGATGAGCGACGGGGAGAACGGGGATGTGTGTTAGGTTAAGAATGTGCAAGGACGTATCCGGTATTCACGTCCTTGAAATGCCGTCTGTTTCGGTCTTGCCCGATGTTGGTTGTGCAACTCGTGCGAGGCTGTCAAGTACTCGCTGTGACTCGCTGGCGCGACGTACTTCGGTGTGTTGTAAACGTCAGGCGGCCTCTCATGCATCGAGCTGACTCTGATCTGTTGCGTGAGATGTGTTCTCAGCATGACTTCTGATGTTGAAGGTGCATCATGTGCTGGCGTTCATGCAGATGCAGCCGTTTGCAGTGTAGGCTGTCGTATACCCGTATGTGCTGGCACATCGTCAGAGATGCCACACGCAGGTCGGATGTAGGGTTTCTCGTGGAAGCCAGCTTGAGCACATCTCCTTCTATTCCACTGAATCCGTTTTCACGACTTGTGACGTCCTCATTCCCGATCGTCCTGTGGGTGACGTGGCTCTGCAGATCGCATTGTGTTCGTCGATGCGGTGTGCGACGCGCGTTCGAACAAGAGGTCGCCTCCAATGATGATGATGTGTTGTCGTGATTGCTTCATGGGCTCGTGCTCGATGAGGATTGTGAGCAAATATAGGATGCTATTGTGTTTCGCGAGTCGATAGTCCGGTTTGTGTCGCGATCGTGCAGGTACTTTCAGCACAACAGAAGCGAGGTTCGTGTGTGCAAGGTGAACGACACGAGGTCGCTTTCGCTGATTCAGACATTTGCGATCCTCGTTCGCGTGATGGTTGTGTACTTGGCTTGATCCTTGGCTCACCGTGCGAGTAGATTATTTGGTAATTCCGGATCCCGACGTGTGACACAGCGGAGATGAGGTTGCAGGCAGGCACATGTCCATTTGGGTAAAAGTTACATCCCTTACTACTACTAATTACACTGCAGATAACCCTATGAACGGGCCGACAGTGGGTGTGCTATGTACCTGTCTGGCCAGCTGGGCGGCGCAAGTCAGGCTGTCATGTCACTCTCCTGCGTACCTCGCTCCTCGACACTGCCACTCGCCCTCGCTCTCGACTCGATCATATCCTAATTCAATGCTAGAGCTTGCAAGACTTGAATATCATCTTCGGTTTAAATGGCCACCAATGCCTGCTCAATTCATCAGTCATTGTCCACGCATCCGCTCCCCGGATCAAAGCACGGAGACAGTTGAGTAGTCTCCGCGGTGATCTTCTGCAAACCCTCGAAAAACTACTATTCTCAACCTCATTCTGTCACGCACCCTGCGGCAATCACTACGCCTGTCCCGCGTGCCGGTCCAGGTCTCCGCACAAATTACGCCTGCAGGATAAGGCGATGATTCATATCCATATCTCCGTTGACCTATGGGCCGCAAAGTTATATACCTCAGCCTGTTGGCTGTCCACGCGGCTGCTTGTTCTTCTGCATCCCCACCTGTCTATTTCCATCGCTGGTTACATCATGGATATGGAACAGGCAATCCCGACTTTTGATGAATCTCCCGAGCAACACAAGGACTTTGGCTTCCTTGTCGTCCCAAAACGACTTAGGTACTCTCCTGCTCATCCCTTCTGTTTTGGACCGTGGTCCAGGTTCGTCTTTGGCTCGGGATGCGCATTCAGTCAGTGTTCCACCACCCAATCAGAACCTTTTCTGACCCCCAGAAGCTGTGGCGAATATGTACTACTGTCAACCACTCCTGAGTGCGTCGTCCTTATCTTCCTCGTCGTTTACGTTACGCATTCTCGTTTCCGTACGCAGTCCAGATGTCGATTGATTTCCAAACCACATACGCGGACGTATCGCTGTGAGTCATCTCATGCAACATTGTCCTCGTCTGATTTCTCTTCAGGGTTCCTACACTGTATCAAGTTGGGCATGTCCTCTCACTCTCTATTAACCGATCAAAACTGAATACGTCTGCGTAACAACAGATATTGTTTTGGACTGCTACTCATATCGCCTCTGGGGGATCTTCTCCGGCGCCGCCAGTTAATTTTGGCGCTCGTGGCCATCACAACATGTCTCTCAGTTGGCTTGGTGCTGTCGACAAACTTCCTCGTCTTTCAGACATTTGCATTCCTTCTCGGAGTGTTTAACGTTACCCCTCAAATTCTTATACCCTTTGCCGCGGACTTGGCTTCTCCAAAAGACCGCGAAGCCGCAGTCTCAGTCCTGCAGTCTGGCGTCATGTTGGGAATATTACTAGCTCGTGTGGCAGCTGGCATTATTGCTTACTTCTTTCAGTGGCGCGTGGTATACTGTGTATCAATCGGGGTCCAGCTTGTTGTCTTGTGTGGGACATACCTGCTCGTACCGGATCAACCCCCAAAAAATCCTGATCTCACTTACCTCGACATATTTTACACGATGACCAAGTATACTGTCACTGAACCGCGACTCATACAGGCGGTATTCATCAATGTTGCATCCATTGCATGCTGGTCGAACTTCTGGGTGACCCTGACCTTCTTTTTGAGTGGTCCACCATACTATTACCCGACGTAGGTTCCCTCGCAGTCGCGTTGAGCTGGCTGAAACTGAATTCCTAGGTTGTACATTGGTTTATTTGGTCTCGTCGGAGTCGTGGGCGTGTTGGCTGGGCCCCTATTCCGGCGCTTAAGCCATCAGTATGGCCATTGGTGGTCATTGCTTGCTGCGACCTCTTGTCTTCTCCTCTTACAGAGCTTCGAGACCGCGGCTGCAGGGATCAACATAGCTGTCGTAGTCATCTTTTGCATCGGACTGAACGCTTTCCGACAATCACAGACCGTTTCTCTACAAACCATAGTCTTTGGGCAAGTCTTTGCTGATGGACCTACGAATGACGCTATCTAATCAATATTCAAACCAGCATCTCAGAAGATGCTCGTTCACGTTTAAACGCCATCCTGACGCTTTCGGTATGTAATGTCGTCTTCATGTACAGTCTCACTCATTCTCTCGGATACTTTTGCATAGCTTTCTGCGGGGCAAGCGATGGGCACGTCTGTGGGATCTCAAGTCTTCTTAACTTGTGGCTGGCGTGCTGCTTCCGCACTTTCGATGGCGTTTTATGGGTGGCAGTTGTTTGTGCTCTTCCTTCGGGGGCCGAACTGCAAGCGATACACGTGGTTTGGCTACGAAGGTGGATTTGCCAATCAGGTGGGGCAAACGCAGGACGACATTGCGACGCCCCCAACGCAAACGTCCTCCGTGCACGACAATGCATGTTCCAACTTGAATCAGGTAGAACAGGAGAACGCCAAAGCGTGAAGGAGAGTCGTCAACGTTCCCAAATCTGCCAGTGTTATTCCTGGTTTATATCTACAACTCCATGTTTCATTCGGAACAACGTAGAGACATTTTCCCTCCTCCGTCCCGCTATGGACTTTTTCGTATGTATCCTGAACTGTCGTATGTATTCGCGGTGTATTATTTTTGTAATTTAAACTGTGGCAGTGCCCAGGAGGCAAACGTATGTAACCTTTGTCTCGACTTTTATACCACCTTTATTTAAGTAAATCGACGATCAATGTCGAACGCTTGATACTTACTGCCCAGGCCCCCCAACTCCGAGTCACCAAACTTCAGATGAGGTGTTTTACCAGAAAAGACACATCTCTTTCTAAAGAAGTACGCCTGCACCCTTTAGGCCCCGCACCAGGACCGTCTCCATGCGGAGGACTCTTTATGTCACGAGAGCCGATGCGCAAAATTCGCTATCACGATGCGTGTATGACTCGAAGATCTCGAGTCTGTTCTGTAAGCTCGTCTACACAGTGCGCACGGTGTTCAACTAATCCATGGATCCACGACGCCCACACCCCATGTCATCCTGAAACCTGTTTTTACCGACCGTTGGGGCACGGTCCGATGCCTCTTGCTAGGCGTACGATCCCATGACCAAGCTTACAGCCCCAACATGCAGGCTCTTCATTACTACTCAATTGACCTTTGGGCGGTCACAAAGTCACCTGGTGTCTTCCCAAGAGGGTTATAAATACCCTGTCTTTGAATGCGAGATGGCGTTCCGTCTCCTATGCTGCACAGACAATGACTATCTCCTCCCCTACTGGCACGACGACAGGATCACCGACGGCGGTCGTACCTCCATCCACCGAACAAACGCCAGACGTCCGAAACCCTACGTATCGATACAACTTTGGCTTTTTGCCCATTCCCAAACGACTCCGTTATGATCCAGACAAACCGTTCTACTTTGGCACGTTTCTGAACGTGTTCTTTGGCGTTTGTAACACTCTGGGTGAGCCCCATCCTCTGTTGACGTATACTCTCGTACGCTCATGACGCGACAGTGTGCGCCAATCTTTACTACTGCCAGCCCATATTGAGTAAGGGTGATCGCGCTCATGGCCCGGTTTCCCGGCTCATGAACGAATCCTAGTTCAATTATCGAATTCCTTTTCCGTTACCTATGACGAAGTATCAAGGTATTTGACCGTGTCCTGCATGCACGTAGACAGCCCTGGTGATGTGTCTCGTCAGAATACCCACTCTGGTACAGGCAGGGTAGGCTGCTGCTGTTTCGCTTTTTTCAATTCACACTTGCTCATGATAACAGGTACGGAATCGGACTCTTGACCGTTTCTCCCATGGGTGACATGTTGCGTCGTCGTGGACTCATCCTCATCCTCGTGTCGTCTTCGACGTGTCTCACCATCGGACTTGCAGTCACGAAAAACCTTTATGTCTTTGAAGTCATCTCTTTCCTGATCGGGTTCACGTCTGTCTCTCCTCAAATATTTCTACCACTCGCAGCAGATCTGGCACCCCCAGAACGGCGTGCATCTGCTATATCCTTGGTGGCGTCGGGATTCCTGATGGGCATCCTCATCGCCCGGGTTCTCTCCGGCGTCGTTGCCAACTTTGTGAGCTGGCGATACGTCTACTGGATGTCGATCGGCATCCAAGGTTTAGTGCTCGTCGGATCATACTTGGTGCTCCCCGATTATCCAGCCAAAGATCGACAACTGTCGTACCTTGGCATGTTCTCTTCCATGGCCAAATTCATAGTGAAGGAACCACTCGTGGTTCAAATCGTGCTCATCAGCATTGCTGCGAGCGCGTGTTACACCAACTTTTGGGTCACGCTCACCTTCTTGCTCGGCGGGCCTCCGTATGAGTATTCTACGTGCGTCATTACTCGAAAATAGGGGACATACGTACATTTGACGAACATGCCTAGAATTTTGATCGGTCTTTTTGGTCTCTTTGGTATTTTGGGCGTGGTCGTCGTGCCATTGATGGGTCGGGTCATCGACAGGATGGCGCCATGGCACATCGCCCTGGTGGCAACGCTCTCTCTCATCGCCTTTCAAGCTATTCAGACCGGCGCTGGAGGGATCAACGTTGCTGCAGTGATCATTGCTTGTTTTGGTCTGGACGTATCCCGGCAAACCCAGCAGATTTCTCTCGCGACGCTCATCTTTGGGTGAGCCTCGGTATTTCTCTATCGTTGACGTAATGTATCTGACGATGGATTTCGTAGTATCTCGGATACAGCGCGTTCCAGACTGAATTCGGTGCTCCTGCTCGCTGTGCGTCGATATAACAACACCTCGTTGTGGGTCGTTTCTTGTCTCCTAACCCCTCCCTCCCCCCTTTGCCTTTTTTGCCTTAGATATTCCTCGGACAGGTGATGGGTACGTCCGTGGGGACACAGGTGTTTGTCAACTATGGATGGCGAGCGAACGCGCTGCTAGCGATGGCGTGGTTTGTGTGGCAACTCTGTATCCTCTTGTTGAGAGGTCCACGTTGTCCGCGTCAGCGATGGATAGGATGGGAGGGAGGTCTTTTGTGGACGAAGACGGAGGGTGGAAGTTCGACGGCGGTACCCGGTCAGGCGAGGGACTGTGAAAAAGCCGACGTGACGCCGTCGTCGACGTCTAGGTGCTCGGGCACGATGGAAGTAGACAAATAAACCTAGGTATATCGATGGCCTTTTTTTTTCGTGAGGGGCGACGAGGCGGAGGAGGCATCGCTCCGTTTGTTGCGCGGTGCAATGCGACGTTTTACCATGTGACTCGGTTCCTGATCATTTTTCTTCCTGTTTTTATATATGTACTGCACTGTTGCGGTTATGTTTAGCGCGGGCAGGACAAGTGTGGACTGGGATGTATACATGGACGTGACGATCAACAACATTCCGTCTTCACGAGCTACTCCGAGTCCAGCATTCGTGTTAGACTCCACCTGCGGTCGCCGTTCTAGGCGTCATATTCAAGTTCAATCGTCACGTCAAGACATGCATCCTCAAACCCGTGAATGCTGTAAATCGGGCCACTACCAGATGAAACTCATCCGCAAATCCACCATTGACCTCACTTCTTTCCGAATCTTTCGTATGCTCAAACGAGCAATCGTGCAAAGGTGTCGCTGGCCCAAGTTCACCCACCCAATCTTCATTAAGCCGTCCGTCAAACGCAGGCGGCGGCCTGCTCCGTCCCACCTAATGGATTCCCCAGTCCCTCGTCAGTTTCGATCGCTGAATCCAACAAATGGAGCGGAACTCACTGGATGACAATGTGGATTTCTGGCCCTGTCACCCATGTGGTTGGAAGCGCACACTCTCTGGCCCTGTAATGCACAAGGACATCGCCAGTGCTATCCGAGTCAGAGGTCGCTCGCCCGATCGTTGGCATCAGTTCCGTCGAGGTTGAAGGAGGCCGTCGTCACTGGCATCGCGCCGACGCCCCAGGTAGCTCATCTCGAGGAATTGAACATGTACCGCGGCTCGGTGGCCCTGTTAGTTCTTCTGTGGACATTTTGTGCCCCCTGTCGCTCGCGGGCACCCTTACATCCATCCACAGCCAGCTGAAGAACTCCGTCGCCCCCGTAAGTGTTCGCTGTGTGTGGTAGTAGCTGTCGTGTGCGTACTGGTTCTTCACCTTAGGAAATGACATAGTAGCGGCCGTAAAACTCTCTGGGTGGGGCACACCTTGCACACAAGCAGTCGTACGTATAGCGCTTGTGTGTCGATGTCGTAGCAAAAGTTATAGAAGACGGAAGAATACAAAGTAGGCAACGAACTAGGCATCCGTACCAGATCCAAGCGGGGTGATACGACAGCGTTTTGAAGGCCCGGGTGCTAGCGAGGCGTGTTCCCGCTTCAAAGATCCAGATTCTGCAGTGCCTCTAGAATTCAAGTTCTCCGACTGCTTCTGATCCATATCCATCCTGCTCTCCCTCATTTGCTGTGCTTGTATCATCATTCTGTTGCTGGGGTCGTTGACAAGTGATAAATCAGCCTTGTCATTGGAAGGCCATGTGTCACCCAGAGCGTCCTTGATAGTGTTGATGAAATAAGTGTGCGACTTCAAGTGTTCCAGATTGAAGTCATATTTGCAGACTAGGTAGTGTTGGTGTTTTAGGGTGGTAGTGTTTTCGTCATTCTCGGGCATCTCGTAGATGAATTTGTCTCTTCTTGTGGGGGGTTTCACGTAACGTGACTGAAACGGCTTAGTAAGTCTTTTCAGGAGGGTCGGGAGTGGGGAGGGGTCTTTGGGCACAAAACCGTGACGCAGGGGACCTCCCAAGAGTCCCTTGACCACACCTCTGGAAGCATCAGAGTTCGAATTCAGATATTTCTTTCGGGAGCAAGATGAGAACTCCTCAGTACTGGGCACGTAACGAACGGTTGTCCATGCAAGCACATGCAAGAAAGATTCAAGGTCATCCGTAACGATGTGGCGTTCCTTGACGATTTTGTGCAATTTCACAGACATGAACTGCCACGTTCCCTGTCGATGTCTTGAATACTTGTTCCCATAACTAGATTATGTGACACACTCACCCGGGCCGTGCACACAGGTTGCGAGTCCCCAATTTCGTCCATATGTTTCGTGAAGTCCCAGTCTATCAACCAGCCATGGCCGTCGCCGGTAAGAATGATGTTTCCAAAGCTGACATCGCCGTGTAACAGTTTGAGCCGCTCGAATGCCTTCTCGTGAGCTTCGTAGTGTAATGTTAACCGCGAGCATGCGTGCAGGTGGTGTAACAAGAGCTTACCAACCATAGCACATAGGATGCCATTGACGAGCTCTTTCGTACTCTTGAACGTCGATAGAGCATGTCCAGCAACCTCGAGAACAAGTCTGCAGTGGGTGAAGCCAGTGGTTTCCGCCTGCATAACCTCAACCTTGGCCCGTTCACTAGTTTGTGGGTGTCGGTCGTCCGACATTATCAAGCGCATTCACAACAATAGAGGACTTACAAATGAGTCGTACATCAAAACTTCGTCGCTCGTTTCTGGGACACTCCTATAAGATCCCGAAGATGGCGTGGGATATCTTGAATCATCTCGCCTGTACTAGGGGACAGATACTTGTCCAAGAATTTCATCACAGGCAACGCCGAGGAATCGCCCGCACATCTGTAACTCAAACTCGAACTTCCTCTCATCGTCCATGGGTGGCGCTTGAAAGGAAAAACCCCGACGTTCTCCCCAGAAGCGGGATAGATTTGAGTTTGTTGGCTTGGGCCGCGGTTGCGTCATTCTGGGAGGTGGTAGACATTCAGAAGAAGTGACCGGAAACGCAGGGACGAACGAGTGGATTTCGAGGTGCGGCGCTGAGTGCACTCTTACTAGTGGCTTGGATTGATTATCTTGTTTATAAGCTCATTGGGGATGTTGATGCGTAGCTCGATTTCTGCTCTAGGATATTACGTCGCGGGAAATGATGGAAGCGCTAGCGGAGTCGCCGATCCCCGACTCCGTTGAAAGTGTTACGCTTACAGTCGTTTGCTGCAGCATAATGATCAAGACTTGCACCGTGACAATCATCGTGGACATTTTTCTCTTTGCCACTGCACATGACAATGCCCAAGATAACTCTAAAGTCAGCCATACAAATCCAATGGTAAGAGAAGAATACATGCAGACATGCGTGTCGTTATCGACACGAGCCCCCTGTTGAGGTCATTGAAGGCTCAAACACGTACAGGGGTGTTCGGCCGACCCAGAGACTTACATAAAAGTATTTTAGGAACTACTAATCTTGCCCGGCTTGCAGATATTCCGCCCACATGCAGCCAAGTTATGAAAAGCGTACACACAATGCCTGTCTGGTTCGCCACGCTTTCCAAGACTATTTATGCTTGTAACCTTCCCAGCGATGCGTTCTCCAAGCAGTTCTCCCATGGTTTCCTCGACCACCGAAGGCGAGGCCGGTGCGTCAAGCCCAGCATCCCCCGCCGGCAACAACTTCGACGCACCCTCAACCGACTTTGGGATCCTCCCTATTCCAAAGAGGTTGCATTACGATCCAGACAAGCCTTTCCATTTCGGACTCGTGTTGAACCTCTCGTTCGGATTTGCTAGTACATTCAGTGCGTCCTCGGACCAAGATGACAGATCCTTGCTCAGTCTCTCCACAGCCGTCGCGAATTTATACTATTGTCAACCCCTGTTGAGTATGTGAAGAACGTCATGTGTTTTTGTGAGTGTGCTTATGCCTGGTGTTTTCTAGTCACATTCTCGCAGTCTTTCGATGTCACCTACGACCAAATATCACTGTAGGTAACTCTACCGTTTTCGAAAGACCCATGCTAAAGACAAACCATCTCACAGGATACCAACGTTGATACAGGCTGGGTATGTCATGTTCACATTATGCACGAATATCAGTGCAGATAGTCATCACAGTAATCAGATATGCGACAGGTCTCCTTCTGATATCTCCTCTAGGAGATCTAGTGCGCCGACGACAGTTGATTCTGTTGTTGGTCTTTGTGTCGACTGTACTTACCATCGGGTTGGGCATCACGCCGAATCTCCGTGTCTTTGAAGTGTTATGCTTCTTGATCGGTGTCTCCAGCGTCACACCACAGATTCTCATGCCCCTTGCAGCCGATCTAGCTACACCAGAACGCAGAGCATCCGCCCTATCCGTGGTACTTTCTGGCCTCATGCTCGGAATCTTGATCGCGCGCGTGCTCGCGGGGGTCATTGGCAACTTCAATACGTGGCGGATAGTCTATTACATGGCCATCGGCGTCCAGTGTCTCGTGTTGGTCGGCGCATACTTTGTTCTACCAGATTATCCAGCTAAAAATCGCGACTTGACGTACTTGAACATCCTTTACACCATGGCCAAATACGCCGTCACGGAACCGCTCGTGATACAGACTGCCTTGATCAACATCGCATCCAGCGCGTGTTTCACCAGTTTCTGGGTCACGTTGACGTTCTTGCTGGGTGGACCACCGTACGACTACTCGACGTGGGTGATCTCGATTTATCTTATCAATCTGTGTCGCGTGAACTCATCCGCATTCAGACTTGCCATCGGCCTTTTCGGACTTGTGGGCATGTTCGGTGTGCTCCTCGGCCCTTTTTCGGGCCGGCTGATCGACAATCTCGTACCCTGGTACGCAACGTTGGTGGCGACGTTCGTCCTTCTCGTCTTCCAATCTGTGCAGACTGCTGCGGGGGGAATCAACGTGTCTGCGGTCATCATTGCCTGCTTCGGGCTTGACGTCGCCCGTCAAATGCAGCAAGTGTCATTATCTACTGCAGTGCTCAGGTATATCTCGCTCACGATGGTGAGTAAACATGATGATGATGACGATTATCACTCGATAGTATCTCTACCGCCGCACGAGCCCGCCTGAACGCCATTCTTATTCTGTCGGTGAGTAGTACATGGACGGCGTAAGATAACGGTGGGTTATGCTGATGCGCGACGTAGCTTTTCATCGGGCAAGTCATGGGGACGTCTGTTGGGACACAAGTGTTCGTCCAGCATGGTTGGCGGGCTTGTTCCTTGTTGATGTTGGCGTTGTACGCGTTTCAACTTGGGATGCTTGTACTGCGAGGACCTCATTGCCCGAGGAACCATTGGTTTGGTTGGGCGGGTGGATTCGAGGCTCGCAAGAGTGTGGTGGAAGCATGGAAGAGAGACGATGCCTCAAAGGCTGCGACCCCAATAGATCAGCTCCAGCCACCCGAGAAAATGGAAGAGGGTTCCGTACGGCATACGCAGTCAGGAAACGCTGCCAACGGAGCATGATAGAAGGGGGGGTATACCCTGCATTTGTTTAGAACGCAACGCATTGTAATAGATTGCACGCTATGGGGAATGTTGAGTGTGACATGTGTACGAAAAAGGTATAGTTGACCCGACCTCCAATGGTCTCGGAAGCGAAGCGAACGGTCATTATAGATACTTAACCTTTTGGGAGGGTCACGGTGGGTGGGTGGGTTGGCAGTCGGTCGATGAAAGTAGCCTTGGATGGGATCGTTGGAAGGGGGTAAGAGGTGCGACTCCTACACGGGAACAAGCTCTCCGGGAGATGGGGGGTTGTATTGAAGACACCCAATGATTCAGAACTAGAACACGTGCATCCAATCGGGAACAAAACAAGTTGCCAGCACGATCAAGGTAGGTTGCGACGCGTCAGAACCTCGTTGGAATGTCGATAAGCTCTTGAATGTTCCGTCCGACTAGAGAGTGAGTGAGTGAGTGAGTGAAAGAAATGAAAGTCCTGCTGCATGACATTGATATTGAGTACCCACTGAACTACGCGCTATCGGAAATGATCGCGAGCCCGATTGGTAAGCGAGGCGAAAGCCGAAGGCGTGTTCCTCTGGACCGGATGGCAAGCATCTAGCGAAAAAAAAGGGGGGTGCATTCGGACCGTTGAGAATGGGTGTTGTGATTGTCTCGTTGGTTCGATATTCATGGCATGAGGCAGGACATGATGCTATACTTTAAAACTCCAACATCGACCGTGAGAGCAAAGCACAAATGTGTGCGGAGAATGTGCGCATTCTTTAAAACCTAACTTCTCTTGCATGCCGTCCTTTTGTATTGTTAGATGTCAGAGGCTATTCGATATGGATATGGAAGATGAACCCAACGCCTCGCCTCCGCCGTGTGCTACCCGGTACTGTGGAGTGTTCAAAATGTCATCCGGTAGAGACAATCAGTCAATCTCAATCGTGATTATGGTGCCTTCGCTAGACGATTATGGTCCTCTTGGGTGTACAGGCGTCTGTCCGACAAGCAAGGAAGATCGGACCGATGAGTGCGATCTGTTCGAGTTTTTTTTTTTTTTGCCAACGGGTGTTTTGAGGGTCGACGACATGTCCACTTTGAGATCCTGGCCAAGGGTTGCTGCGTTGATGTGAATGAAGCATATTAATCCTTTTTTTTTTTTTTTTTGGCTCGTATGAATGTGGTGATGCTGGTCCGACGCTGATTAAGGTGATTCTTCATCTCGAAGCGCGGACCGATCAACAGAAGATCTAGGCGGTGGAAACGACGGATTGGAACGAGGACACGAGTGAGATCTGTAAGAAAAAAGAGAGAGCACCACGTAAGCGTATGCCAGTGAAGCACAGGATGAGGGCTCCACATGCGACTCTACCAACGTAGAATCAAGATTTCCACGTAATGGATGTCGACAAGGTTGGCCATTCACGAGGCCCATCATACATCAGAGCCGGATTTGTGTTCTCTTTTTGTTTTTTGTTTTTTGTTTTTTGTTTTTTTCTGAACACGAACGTTTTGGGACACGGTCAGGGGCTCGCTAGGCCTTTTAGTGGGTCACAACGGTGTCCGGGCATGACGGACGTGTTTAGGTTGCGGGTTCCAAGTCGTAAAGTTCAAAAAGTTTGACCTTGCCTAGTTTGGAAACCTGTTGTTTAGCAAAACGAGAAGGTGGATTGCTATGATTGTTACTTCGGAGACTTTACTCACGAGTATGGCAGTGTCTACGGTTGGCGAAGCGAACGCTAGAGCCGCAACCGCAGAGTGTAGTAAGTGCCTAATACTAAACTTGTCTGCAATTATCAAGACCCAATTGACCACGTGTTTTTTAGTATCAGCGTTGCGTATCCGCCAGGTCGCGGTAGACCTGACGGAAGAACTCCGTCACTTGGTCCTGTGGCCAGACAAGCCACTCGATTACGTTCGTCTCGACGAGGATAAATACGGGTACCATTTCGGTGCCTTTGTTCCTTGTCAGGACAACCCAGTCGCTGTTATCTCTGTCTTTTTCGAGCCCATTCCACCTGTCAGGGCGAACGCAAATGATCGTACAACAAGTGGCGATCACGGGACCCGGGACTCTGCACGCTTCAGGAAATTCGCTTGCCATCCAGAGTTCCAGGGTCAAGGTATTGGGACGAGCTTGCTGCGCTACGCGGCATCTTATTGCTCGAGCATGGGTGCAGCAGTTCTTTGGTGCGACGCCAGGCTGAGTAGTAGCCAGTGGTATGAAAAGCGCGGTCTCGTCCCTTTTGGTGACACATTTTTCAAGGACACGGTGGAGTATACACGCATGAGGATGGTGCTGGTGGACAGCGAGGCGGACGGGCAGATGCGATCACAGCCTGGAGTGGAGCCCTGCCAGTGATTTTTTTTTAACCTCGCATAAAGAATGTCACAGGCGCAGAGTAAGTGTGCTGGCCTATACCCAAACGGACATATTTCTGGTCGTCAGCTGATGCGGCGAATACTCAGGTTCAATCACGGTGATCTGTTGTAATGATACCACCACCCTGTACCCCAGGATATATTGTGGATACTTGCTAAGCAATGTTGACCGTATCGACCCGATGTCTGACAGCTTCCTCGCGGTTTCAGGGCGGATACTTTTTAGGTTGGTCCTGTCAATCCAAGAATATCGGAGGCGCTCCACTTGAGCCGATCTGTCGCTGCGTGCGTCAGCGCTCAACATGTTTCAAGAGTGCCCTGAATTCGTTCTGATGCATTCGCAATGGTGGTGGAGCGAAGGCACGACGCAAGAACCACCTTACTCCACGACTCGCTCTATCCGGAAACCTCAAGGATGGGTGTAGAGGTCTCCATCCGCTCCGTGGCGCAGTTACGTTCGATTTTCCCTCAGTCGAGCGCAGCCGCCTGCCTCCCCAAGACATCATGTCCAACCTAGTTACGGCAGAGCGAGCTCATTGACGCTTCATAACCGTCAACTGATCCAACCCTCCAACACTGCCTTGCTTTTCCGCAGCGCTACCTAGTAGAACCGTGGTGACTCTGGTGAGCCGTCGGACGTTCATTTCAGCGGTCAACGTGGCGGTTGCAATGCATCGTTATCCGTCTGATGCGGCGAGGGTTCGACGCCAATGCGGGTCCTGCTGGCCATTTCGAGTGCGCTCAGGTGATGTAAAACTCACGCGTTGATCCCCGTGTCATCGAAGCGCACATATACCAACAGCAATCACACCTATCGTTCGGGATGCTGTCATGGGTGGACAAACAGGTACTAGCGTAAACAAGCCTCAGTCCCTGAAGTCCCTGTCTTTGTGTATAAACCCTTACGAGTGGGGACCCGTCCTAGCATGTCAACGAGGCTGTCGGCTGTGCTCTCCACGGTGTCGGACCTTGATGAGATGTCCACATTCATCATCATAAAACTCAACGTTGACGTTGCCGTTCATAGGGCACCCATGTCCGGTTTCCTTTTTGCGACTTGCCTGCAGGAATGCCCGATCAGTGTGGTTATCAGGTGATGATGCACACAGCTTACACGGGACCTTGTGGTAAATTATGTGACAGAAAAGAGCCGGCGTGGTTCGATGGGCAGACATGGCTCCAAAAAGTGAGAGATCGCAACGATAAAATAAAATCGTCGTGATGGGGGGGGGGGGGGGGGGCAATAAGTATAAAAGCGGCCGTCGTCGCGACGAAATGGTCCACACGGTGACAACCCAC
>JBBPRH010000109.1:0-62364 GCA_038092915.1 Boletus pseudopeckii
GGACGCAAAGAATTCTTGCAACGTCCATGCACGGGTGTTCCAAAAACTTTTCTCGAGCGCACCCAGTTCCGAGTCAGATCGTACACCCTTTAGGTGAACGATCGTCAGGGCAGAGTCGTGGTACCACTGAAACATTGAAGTCAGAGATTCTTGGAGCGCTGAGCTGTCTGCCTTGTTGATACAACACGTATCAGACCATGCCCAGCGCAACCCAGCTTCCTGCACTATCATGCAGAACGTCATCAACTTGAGGACTTGGGGCGAGGGTGCCAGTTGGTTTACAGAATCGTGGAGGACATCGTTGAACAACGGTTCAGCTCCTTCCCAAGTGTGGGAGAACGTGCCATATCGGAAGAATTGCCGAACGGTCCGTGTGATTCGAAAGTCGTCGAGCCCTGTCGTCATGGATGCAACGAGCTCCTTGAATATTGGATCACCTTCAAATTCGTTTAAACGCTCGTGCTTGTCACAAAGACGACCGGTCTCCGTGCTAATGAGGACGAGCGGAGCGTCCCGCTGAGTCCGCTTGACAGAGTTGCGAATAGCCGTCATCGTCTGCGATGGGCTCACATAGCGTTTACGCAAATCTGGGAGACACAAATGCTCAGACGATGCTTCCATGTGAGTCGGAAAACATTTACCCCGAGTAACAGGATCTGGAGATTGTTCAAGCATCAAAAGCATATCGTTATAGGAAATGATTGCTTCATCGTAACGGTGAGCACCCAGTAGTGCTGCATGCTTTCTTTCGTAACCACGTGGATATGACGGGTCGAGTTTGATCGCCTGGAATCGCGTTGATCATTTGCTGGAGTGTAAATCAGGATACACGTACCGCATCGGCGTCCTTCAGCGAATCTTGCCATAATCCATTCGCAGCTTGTGCTTCGCTTCGTTTGGTCAAAAGGTCTGTCGATGAAGGCTCGAGGGACAATGCTGTAGTGTAATGGACAACAGCGTCTTTATATGAAGCAGTGTGCATGGCGTCATCTCCGCATTGCTTTGATGTCTCGAGACAACGCGCTTTGAAATCTGATGTTTAATGTAAGTGGGTGCCGAGGGCCACGAACCAAAAGGTAGTCCTCACCAGCAACCCACTCGGTTTCATCTGTGGACTCCGTTTCCTTCTCGGGGTTGTTCATCGGTGTGTGGACAGAACCTGTCGCTTCGCTGCGTCGCGGTTGGGACCCTTCATCGCGTTCACGCTGTGCTTGCACATCACGGTTACCCATCTCCTCTCCTAGCTCGCCTTGCAACTGCTGGAAACACTTGACTGCTTCCGAAATGCGACCGTCCTTTTCAAGAACACTGCAGATCGCGCGGTAGATGGCAAGTCTTGGAATCTTGAACTGATCCGAAAAGATTATGTCAACGTGCGGCTTCAGAGTATTATACAGAGCTTACCTTGGCGGCGACAGCCAACGCTTCGTTCGCTGAGCTGACATTCAGCGCCACCCTCGCCCACTTGACTAGTAAGGTGTCCGGATCCGAGGGCCTGAGTAGCAACGCAGTAGAGTAAGCTGCAAAAGCTTCGTCCCGTTTCTCGGCGCTCGATGCCTCGTCTCCACACGCTTCTAGCGTCGATATGCATTTACTCTTAAATTCTGATGGTAGAATTTGAATACTTGATCCTAATGTGCGTCGCCAAAACTCACTAGCAAACCACTCCATTATCGACCTGTTGTCTGTGATTACCTCGCTTGCGGTATCCATGATCTTGTAGAGACAGATCGCAGCATCAATTACGCGGCCCTCGTCATACAGGGCTTCGCATTCGTCTTTCCGCTCGTGTGCACGAATGATCTGGACGAGGCCATCTGCCCTGTGGTGGAAACGGGCATTATCGGTGCGGAGTTGCTGGACGGTCTCTTCCAGCTGGGCGATTTTGCTGTCTGATGGAAAGAGATTTCAATGACGCGGGCGTCAGGATGGCGATAGACGCACTCACAAAGATCGACGGTTTCATTGAGGCTATCCGCTCTCTTGGAGAGCTGGTTACGGAGTTGCTGAGCAACTTCTTGGACACGCACAAGCTCGTCCTCTAATAGACACAGATATCAGCGAAGCGCGGGTCAGGGTGACGATGGACGCACTCGAGTTCTTCTCTTCTGTACGAAGGGACTCGATGGTTTCGTTCATGCTACGTTGGGAGTCGCAGAGCTGGTCACGGAGACGCGCAATTTCACTGTCTAATGAATGTGGATGTCAATGACACGCGAGTCAGGGTGCTAATCAATTCACCTGAGCTCTCCTTTTGTGCACGAAGGGACACGACTGTCTTTTCGAGATCGGCTTTTTCTGCTCCGATGCGCCACCTGTCCCGCTCAACCAAAATCTGCATCAGTCAACAAAGCGGTTTGTGATTAGGGAATAGTCTCATGCAAGGGGATTTTGTACGTGCACTTACATTATCAGAGTAGGGTGATGGAAGGATGTCACACAGACTGCGAACGGTGATTGTCCGGCCGCCGCCTAATGCAAGGTCGTAATTCGCTCCGATAGCCATTGACTGGATGCGAGCTGTATGCTTGAAGGTAGTCCCAAGTTGCTTGTGCGTCGTAGTGTCCCAGAACGAGATCCATGAGTTTGCGGAAGCTACGATGAATGCGCCATTGTTCACCAGGGCGATGCACCTGGGCTCGTCGTTGCTGTGGATGGACCATCGAGAGCGTGCCGTCCCTTTGGCCACGTCGATACAACTGATATTGCCGTCATGAGATAGGGCAAAGAGCTGCTTGCTATCGCTAACCCAAGCGAGGGATTGGTTCCACAACGAGGAAGCTCTGATTGGGACGTCGACGAGGATGCGGCCGTTCTCATAGTTGTAGATGCGAACGGAGTCGCATTCCCACGTCGCAGTTGCGATGAGGCGCCCATCGGGTGAGAACTTGACCGCAGAAACGGTGCCGTTGTGCTGCAAGTGGTTGAGCAGTCGCTCAGGCTTGCTGGTCGAGAACGACCAGACGCGGGCAGTCGAGTCGGCCGACCCAGTCGTAATTTTCGTCGCATCCGGAGAGAAATCCAGCGCACATACCGACTTCTCGTGTCCTCTGAAAGCGGTCACCTTTTCGTAACTTTCCGTATTCCATACCGTCACCAGACCAGCCGTCGTCCCACTCACGACCCACTTTCCGTCTTGCGACACTGCGATGTTGCAAACAGTAGCCCCCACATCTATCGCCGTTCCCACCTCCTTGCCATCCTCCGCTCGCCAATGTCGAACCTTTCTTTCGTCACCACCGCCCACGATGTGCTTACAATCAAGGAGGAAGGCGATTGAATATATGTCGTCTCGACCGTCGATTTCGATCCGTGTCGCTTGTTGTTTGTTACTGCTAGTGGTGCTGGGGGAGCTGCTTACAACCGACCCTCCTGGGTCTCCGTCAGTATCACACTCTCAAATGTCTCGCCCAGGTACTCACTTCTTCTCGTACGCCCGCTTTTTCTCGGGGGTATGCTTGCCATTGCTTGGCCAGGTATCAGAGCGATTGAAAAAAAGAGGATGTCACAGCGCTCGTTTACTTGCGGTACGCTACTGTCAGCTGGCATATACGTATCTTCTCATCGGTATATATAGCCACACACCTACTATAATCTTCTCTGTGTGCCTGCTCTCACCCTACGGACCCCACCCACCCTTCTTATTTTATCATTGTGGTGGTGACCTAAGGTTTGTTTATTCTTTGATCCCCTGACCAGTGACGAGTCCGTTTTGGCACGCGTAGGAAAATAAAAACATTCTGGGAAGTGGATTTTGTTTGATATTTTCCTTGACAATTTGCGCATTAGAAGACGTGAACATAACTCATTCTACCAGGTTAGTTCGCCAGCGTCATAACATCGGTTTCTGCAGCAAAAGCACCGCAGCGCTTGAACAGAACGTCCCCCCCTGCTCTTGAGCGGCACCGCCTCGAAATCAGATCGTCGGTGGTTTACGAACCTCCACAGCCTCTCTCGGCCGGGGTGCAACACTCAAGGTCAGAATCAGTATCACGATGGGACGTCGTGCGTCCCACTGTTGCGCACAGCCGTGTGACAAGCAATGCATGAGTGGAAGCAAGGACAGCTGTACACACAGTGTGTGGTATGTACGTATATACAGCAAGGTGCAAACGTCTGCTATACTGCACCCGACAGAACAGCTATACAACGTACTGAATGACTGTGTATAATTGTGGTGAACTGTGCCAAAGTCCACAGGCAATATACCATGAAACGAATATTCGAAAGGGACGAAAAAAAAAACAGTGTGGTCAATACAGGTCTCGAATCATCGCTATGTAAAACACCCGGATCAACCCCCGGTCGAACAATGACACGGTGTGGGAGCCGTACTCGACCTGTCCTGATAGGGGCATGTGTGTGGCCACTGCGTCACATCTGCCGGGAATCGATTTATGCCGTGACCATCCCATGCACATGGAATCCCCCAGGGACCGTCTAGCCTAGGCTCGCAGTCCAGTGAGGCGCACTATCAGCATCACCGTGACAAGATTCACAACTCCAAGATTCGCAGCCACCTTGTCCCATGACTCGGCGGCTCGGAAACGGCGTCCTTCATCGCTTCTTGTTTGTTCACGCTGCGGAGTTAAATGTTGGACGGGTCCGGGATCAAAGTCAGGGGAGGGCCGCATAGGTGTTCGTCGCTGAGAGTGACCTTTGAATTGCCTGCGAGTTCCCAGTTCTGGCTTGACATCAAGTAGGATATGCGGATGATCTCGAGCTGCTGTGTAAAGGGACAAGTAAGACAGTCGATGGGGCGTTGGCCGAGGTACTGAAACTCAATGGTGACTCTGAGCAGTGAGAAAGAGCTCAAGCGTTCAAGCTCTTTGAGAATACTGCATCAATGACCGACACGATGGACACTGCCTCTACAAGTTTTTTCAGCCGCTCTTTGTCATGCTCGCGCTCTCCTCTTGAAGAACGAGGTACAACATCGATAGGATCAATGAGTTCCCAGAACATGAGCACCATAGGCGAGTTCAGCTTGCCTCGCCGTCATGCAAAAGGGATTGACCAAGCAACTTCCAGTTCGTCTGCTTCACGTTTCGCAGTTTGAGTGTCTTCTTCCTTTTGCCCCTGTTCTTTCCCGTCTTCGATGAGTACGTCCTATTGTTGAGGCACCTCGAGTTTCGGCTTGTAGCTGGCGTTGTTGCCTGAGTCGACTCGGAGTTCAGTTACGATAAGTCCACTCCATGAACGATCCTTGAAAGAAAGGATAATAAAAACCAGATTACTCTCCAAGCTCTGGACGACGCCCGTCTTCCGATCCACCTCACTGTCCCTTTGTCTGGTGAAAGTGAAATGCCCGTCCAAGAATGAGAAGAGCTCCAGAGAGACGATTATGCAAGTGCAGTGGGATCGACGTAAGCGCTTGTCTCGTATTCTCGTTGGGGAGATCCCCTGAAATGACAGGCGGCCGCTTGTCGCATGAAAGGGATCCGGTGTGCGATGAAAAGAGGGAGAACATAACAGAATCGCCATCCCCCGCCATCTCCATCGAGTGGGTTAGTGGTTCGTCGTCATCGCCCACAATCAGATCCTCGGAAGGAAGGGCAGGATCAACAAGGCACTTGATCCGTGGATGCCCGAGCACCGTGATAAACACGCTGAGAAATCATCGCTCGAGACCAACAAACCTCTCAGCAAAAAGCTAAGCTGAAGCGGCGGCTGGCAAGCCGCGGTGATAGGACGAGTCGATCGCATAGCATCACAGCCGAGTTCGGATATGAGGATGTTCCTTCACAAGTATGGGAGAACATGTGGTACCGGAAGTATTGCTGAACGGTCTGCGTAATGCGAGAGTCATCAAGCCCTATCGTTGTCAATTTCAATCGCTTTTCTTCCGACTCGTGAATATTGCCAGTGGAAGATGATGCGCTCGTTCGAAACCAACTCAATTTGGAAAGTGAGTCATTGTGCTGTCTGATGGACGGGGATATTAATGAAGCGCGTGTCCGGGTGGCGGTGGAGACACTCGCAAAGGGACTCGATGGTATGATTGAGGCTGTCCGATCTCTGTTGGACGCCGCAGAGGCGGTAGCGGGTTGTTGATTGATTCCTTCGAGCTATGCAATGTTGCTGTCTGATAGACAAAGATGCCAATGAATCGGGAGTCAGGGTGGACAATAGGCGCACTCGAGCCTATGCCCCGTGCACGAAGGGACTGGATGGTTTCGTTCAGGCCCACTTTTTCCTGAGTGGCTGCGCCGTAGGAGCCGGAGAGCTGGTTACGGAGCAGCCGGACGGTTTCTTCGGGACGCGCAATGTTTCTGTTCAATGAACATGGTGTCAAGGTACCAATAAACACATTTGCACTCTCTTCCTGTGCAGGAAGGGACTCGGTTATCTTCTCGAGATCGGTGTTTCTACCTTCAGGCTTCATCTGCCGCCCTGGCCGCGCAGCAAAATATATAGCAGTCAACAAGGCGGTTTGTGATTAGGAAACCGTATCACGTAACGGAATTTTGATGCAAGTGTACTCACGTTGTCAGAGTAGAATGACGGAAGGATGTCACGGGGACTGCGGAGGGTGATTGTCTTGCCCCAACTGATGACAATGTCGTAGTTTGCTGATATAGCCATGGGCAACGCCGGCTGTACGCTGGATGATAGATCCGATCTGCGCGTGTCATAGTGCCCCAGAACGAGACGTATGAATTAGCGGAAGCTGCAATGAATGTGCCATTGCTCGCTAGGGCGATGCACCTTGGCTCATCGTTGCTGTGGATGGCCCATTTATGAGAGCGCGTCGTCCCTTCGGACACGTCGAGACCGTTGATGTTGCTGTCGTCAGACAAGACAAAAAAGTTGGTTGCCATCTCTGGTCCAAGCGAGATATTGGTCAGGGGCTTGAATACCATTTTTGGCCATGTCCTAAAGTTCAACTGATACGGTTGCATTTGCCATTTGCAGGACACCAATTTTCACTAGCCTTCAATCCCTGTAAAACCAACCCGACATGGACTCGGTAGTACTCGAGACGAGCTTGGGTGACATCCAAATCGAGCTCTATTGGGATCACGCCCCCAAGGTAACTCTTGAATCAGCCTGGTCGGTGCTTGGACTCGACCTCACTCCCCCGAGTCCCACAGACGTGCAAGAACTTTGCAGAGCTCGCAAAAAAAGGATACTATAATGGTGTGATATTCCACCGAATCATTTCCGTGCGTGTTTTCCAAGTTCTGGTTGTGTTTGAACGTGCTGGATGGGCGTACGTGTTGCGCAGGACTTTATGATTCAGGGAGGCGATCCGACGGGGACGGGTCGTGGTGGTACGAGTATATACGGGCAGCGATTGTACGTCTTTCCTTCATCCTCTCCTCCACTTCATCTTTCTCAACTCGAGCGCCAAACACGGACGTTCACCATGTCTGCTTCCATTTTTCACAGCGAAGACGAAATTCATCCTGAACTCCGGTTCACCGGCGCAGGCTTACTGGCGATGGCCAATTCGGGTCCAAACACCAACGGTACGTGACGATCCACCGCACCAATGTCTTCCCTTCCTTTCCTTTTCCTTTGGTATCGTCTGCATATCCCCCTCATGCGCGCGGCATTAGGCTCTCAATTCTTCATCTCCCTCGCTCCGACACCCTATCTCGATAACAAGCACACTATCTTTGGTCGCGTCAGCTCAGGAATGCGCGTCGTACAACGATTGGGCGCAGTCGCGGTGGACGCTCAAGATAGGTAAGCCTGTTGGCCGATTCATGATGTATGGCATGGCTGGATTGGATATATCACGCGTGACGCATGGCATCCATCGTGTACTGAACCTTGAACGTTGCGCCTAGGCCAAAAGAAGACGTCAAGATTCATAAAGCACGGACGATCTGACGTCGAGCGTTGTCGAGGCGACGCCATTGAAGAGTATGAGGGAGAACCCATTTTTGCGAGCGTCGCGGTGCATTCGCTGCAAAAAAAGGTCGACGTGGCGTTAGCGAACTAACCTAGTAGGACGATGAGTCATGTTGAGGTCTTCAGTGTTTTAATTGGCACATTATCGAGGAAGAAATCAACAAAATCAACTTCCTGGAACCTGCAAAACGTCTCCTTATTCTTATGTGTACCCGGAATGAAGTCTGGGAACCAAAGCATAAAGAGGAAGTATGATATTTTTCGTCTCCTCGCCATCAACAACTCTTAGGTCACCACCACAATGACGACAATAGGAAAGGTGATCGCCGTCGACTGGCCAGCGGCTGCTCGGCCCCTTGAAATATATCGGCAGGGTGTGTGCAGTGAAATTCTTATCCAAAGGACGCCTCCTCGCCAAGGTCCCAATCAAAGTCAGCTCGTTGTACACTATTGAAAGGGCTGGACGAAAATCGATCCAATATATTGCTGATCAATGGCTAGCTTTGCAGGTGTGTAGTGCTGTATTATAGATAATACCTTTCTCTCTCTTAAGTGCTACATACCAGAACGACCTTTGTGAATCTCGCTTGTCGTGTGGGCTCGAGTCTGGATCGTAATCATGGTCGTGCAGCAACTTTCCACTCCGTCGTGACACCCGGAAAACAGGATGTCACCGATTTTAAATGACAACTGGTTTACCCGCTTGTTCGAGGGCACCATCCGCCTCTGTCCATTCGTGCGTTGCCCGTTTGTCCATCACAACGATGTCGGGCGCACCAGAGATTGAACAGGATGTGCGGGGTACCTTACAGCGAACATCAGCACGAACACAATCATCCTAAAGGCTCGACGCCAAAACGAGAGTTATTGCGTGAGTAGTAATCATGCCTTTCTCCTTGCTGCCACAAGGGTAAGACGCTCGAAGAACTGGATCAAGTCAATGCGGTGCCCGCACACGTCCATGCCGCAAATGGATTTCGTCAGATTCCATACGGGATCAAAAGTTTATATCGTTCCAGAATCCTGTACCAGAGGAGCTATATCAGAGTGAGAAAAGCAGTAACATTTAAGTTAAAAGGGTAAGAAAGATTTTCGGGACGGCGTCACGGGGACGGCATGAAAAGTGGAATGTTTCATCTGAGTTGACGCCGCGCGCGCGTCGTGTTTGCATACCTTTAATTTGTGCTTTTGCGTGTACGATTGCGTTTTTCGGCTCATCTGTGTTTAAGTTTATTGCAGTGATCACGATACATAATACGAATCTTCACGAATCTTGATTGTTTCCATTACAGTAAGCTCGGCAATTGTGGGTGAGAATGGAAGGCCGGCCAGCATCTGATATGCTGGCAATACATGAGGTGCTCGTGACGTCAGCCGGAAGCTGAAACCGCGCTCACGTCTACTTGGCCAAAACAAAGACTGAACAACTTAGTCGGAGACTCGTACTTGGCGAGAATTGTGACAATACCCTAAAAATGACAGGTTCAAATTCAAAGCGATGATGGTAGAGTTCATATGCACGAGAATGGTGGGTTGATGCGGCGAATCAAGTACCGGTGGCGCATGTTCGACGTCGTTCTGTGGCTAGCAGGCGAACCGCGGAAATTGCAAAACTATACGTACCCGGGGCTCGCCAACCATACAGTACCAAACGTGGATAACCAGGACTCACTTGGAAAAAAAGCTATGTTTCTCTACAAGTTTTATGCTCATCACCCGACAGGTTATTTACCTATCTAAGTCCAAGTACCGGGTGTTGCTCCATGAAAGCAGAAAAAGGCAGGGATGCACCTAGGCGAATTTCGAGTGCCGCTGATTCGCGACGCTGTCGCGTTCAGGGTTCAGTTTGTTACTTGAAGCTAATAGCTTAGCGTTTGTTCAACTTTGAGCCCCATTTTCAGAAATTCAATTGACAAACTGACAGTGATCCCATACACCCAGGCAAGGATATGTTACAAAGTGCATTTCGTTTTACACTCGGATCAGCAGAATCAGTAAGTGGAAACTTGTGTCTTCCAACTCAGGCGGACTGATTAATGTTACTTATAATATACAAGCTCTTCGCTTTAACAGAATCAGTAAGCGAAAACGGCACGAACAGTCTTCGCGAATGCATACGAAAAGCACTTCGCTTTACGTAGCTGGAGTGCAATCAGACAGGTGGATCTGCACTCTGCCGAGGCTCTGAGTATATAAAGTGGCCCTTGTAACTCTCTCCAGTACGTGCTTTCACTGTCAGCCGCACTTCACCTGATTCCTGCCATGTCTGTCTCTGTTCCCGTTCAGGATGGTATATACCATATTTCCAATGTCTGGTACCCTGACCAGGTTGCCACATTGAGCGGTGGATCCACCAGCAACATTGTGGGTTGGCAAAACGATAATAGCTCGCTGACAATGGAGGTATACCAATACTCTTATCCGTTTAATTTCACTTCTGACGATTGCGTACGGAATCTGTTATGCTCGGTTGTTAGTGGCAAGTAACAAATGTCCTTAACACGGGAGTCGTAGGACAGGTCACTTTCCTTAACCAAGATGTTGAGACCTATGCACAAATTCCTCAGCCTCCGTACCCTGCCCCCGTTAGTTATTGCCTCCCGTGTTTGTCACCGTACTGATCTGAGCTCTTGCCAGGGCACGCCCGTCATCGGGAATCCCACTTCCACGGTTGACTGGGCTGTGAGTGTTCCGCCTAATCTGAACGGAAACGAGCAATATGTGTTAGTACACATTCCACTTCAGCTAATATCACACCCCCAACCCAGCATTCAATTGACGCCTTCTGTGGGTTTCAGGATATCCCTGGTCAATACCCCCTACGTGTGGACTCTTGCGGACGGAGGTGACGGTAGTCCCGTGAGTGTATACACAATTTTTCTAAAAAAGTCCATGCTGCAAGGATGCTTTGTGCTAACAATTGTCTCGCGGCCATCGTGGTTCACAGATTACGTTGCAGGAGACCACTGGCGGACCTCAGCCCAATCAGCTGTGGACCTTCGTGCAATTGGACTAGATACTAATATTACGTGTACTCGACGATGGTTTGTCGGGGTTCCGTTGATACTACAGTCTGGATTTTGTGTGTTCTGTTTTACTCGGTTCCAGTCATGGGTCGAGGACATGCATTCCGTGTCTACAATCACTTGAGGACTAAAACGGTTACATCGTGAGATCGACCGACTGTCGACGAAAGGCACTCGATTCGGAAACAACATCTACAAAGTCCACACTGATCAGCCGCACGGGTGGGGTACTATCACTGGCAGGCGTGTGAGATGTGTACGAATACGAATATGAGATATGTTTTGGCAAGTTCTGTAACAATAAACCTGTATATATGTGGATATAAATACAAGGCAAGTCTTCTCGAGGAGGTGAGCTATGGACAAACGATCCAAGAATTAATACCGATTTATGACAGGGATCAATTCAAGAGTAATCCACGTCCTCGACAGGTTCGGCGGAATAGGGAAATCAGAAATGGAGATGAACACCTCGGACTAGACCTCTTCGTACCACAAGGCCGGACTGAGCTAAACGGAGGAAAACAATCGCTGAGGTAGTTCCGTGGTGGGTTGGTGAACGGGTGACAGGATTCAAATAATCATCATAGATCCATACAAGGTGTACCGTCTGTGTCACAAAAGGACCGATACCCACCTCGACCCAAACCACCGCTACCCGCGACACACCCACCCCAAACACCGCACACTCACGCCGCGAACGACCCCAACGTAAACAACGTCTGCTTCTGCTTTCCCTTTCCCTTCCTTCCCTTTCCCCCCGTCGTCTCCGACCGCTCCTGCGCTTGTACCCCTCCCTGCACCAACGTCTGCGTCTCGCCGCCAACTTCAGCACCCGTCCCAACCACCACAGCCCCAGCCACATGCTCATTCCCATTCCCATTCCAAGCGGACATCGTAGGCGCTGCATCCCCAAAAACATACCTCAACGACGCATTCCCCCTCACGGGCGGCGGTTTCGCACGCGGATGTGCCGTCGGCAGCTCTGGGAACGCAGCCGCAGACAACGTCGGTGGCTGACCCACCGCGGGCCCCTTTCCCTTTTTCTTGGGTGATATCGCAGTGGGAGGCGGTGCGGGCAACGTGGTAGTGGCGGCGACGATGGTGGAAGAGCCGCTCGGGGAAGCGGAAGAACTGGACACCCATGGCGTCTGGCGTTGTGGTTGGCGGAACCCAGGTGTCACGTTGATAGCGGTAGAAGGACCAGCCAACCGCGGGAATCGATCAACTTGGACTGTGCTCGACGGCGCGGAGGGGACTGCACTGGCACCCGGGACGTACCGCGAGGTCGAGGACGACGCGCTGGCCGCTTGCGCAACGCGATCCCATACATGTCGTGAGGACTGCGGAGAGGACCGTGACGCCGTTGCATGCTTGGCGTTGAGAACGCGCCCACTCGTGATCCCTGCGTAGCCTGACCCAACGGCCGTCGGAACGAGATCAGGAAATTGTTGACGTTGCTAAATAGACCGTGGGCGTCAGTGATGTGAGCATTACGGGTGGTGCGATTGAAAGCTGACCTCTATCTTGAACGAGTTCCATGCAGCCAAGAGGTACCGTTTCTTTTCTTCTTCCTCCAAGATATCAATAACGCCATTGATGATGCTGGCGGTATCATCTAGGTTGTGGTCGAGGACGTTCCAGACCGTCGAGATCAAATCGCGAGCGCTCGACTCGTTTGCCCGATATCCGCGCATCGCAGCTTTTACGGCGGTGGCGGCATTGTTCGGATTCGGTGCAACATTTTGTAACCGCGTGATAAAAGCAGCATGTCGTCTAAGCGTCCCAGTATAAGTGTTCAACAAAAGACACCCCGATAAAAGAAAAGCACGTACTCGGCAACGAGAGGATCGACGTCCTCCCTTATCGGACTTGCACGCCCACTCGGTACAGCAGGCTGTGTCGTCTGCGTAACTTCCGTCGTCAGGTATCCCCCAAATGCCTCCCGTCGCCTCCCACCCGCCCTGTTCAGTGCTTGAGGTGGCGGCTCTTGCTCTCGCTCTCGATCCCCGCGATCGCGCCGTCCCCTCCGACTGCTCCCGCCCGTATCATCAAATGCAAACTCGGCTTGGACCCGTCGCACGTCTTTTTTGTCTTTCGAGCTCATGTCCGCCCCGTGTACTTCTACCTGATGCGCCTTGAGATCGAGCTCCGAGTTGAACACGACAAACTTTTGAGCCTGACAGACGGCGTCGGTACACGCGAGATGCGCGTGCCAAAAGTGGCGCTCCTAGGGGCGAGAGCGTCAAGCGACCGACGACGACACGCGGCGCAAGGCAACGTAAAATCAACCTACAAGGGACGCGTAGTTTTGAAAGCTACCATCGAAACACGTCACCAAAACAAGGCAGCCCGACGACAAGTCGACACGTACTATTGATGTCGAACCTCGTTTCGTTTGCATAAAAAGCACTCCTCGTGCCGTTCGCGCATGTGCACAAACAGCTCGTCGTCGCTAAAGAAACACTCCCGACAAAACTCACACAATGGATGTATTCCACCTTCGATGGGCTCCTTTGGCGGTTGTTTGCTCGGTTGATGCAGCATGAAAGGCAAATGCAACGGAAGCACGTTCGGCGGATATAATGCATGCTCGTGTGCGAACACCTTTTTAGATCGGATACATAAATCACTTTTTTGGGAGTACCACATCAAGCGTCAAAACACCATCGACACCAAAAATCAAAACCAGATGAATTTTTAGGGGAAAAAAAGCCTACCAAAGCACCTTTCCATGGATAGCGCGGGCATGGAGTTTAAGATCACCCCATCCAGAAGCGGTGTATTCACATTCGGCATCGGGACAGTTGAATCGGAGGAGGATGAGAGTTTCTTCCATCATGTCTTCTGTCTCGAAGAAGATGGCGAGTTTGGCGTCTTTGTAAGGGATCGAGTCGGGCATGTAGGATGAGAAGTCGGCGTCGGGCGAGGTGGTGAATATAACCGTCGATTGCGGCTCCTGTGGCCATCAGCATCGACAGACGGACCGAACGTCGTCAACACGCGCATCAAGCGAGGCAGAAATCGAGAACGAACAAAGACCGAAACCAACCCACCTTGCAAAACGTACACTCGAGCTTCTTATACAACGCCCGCAACCGCAACGCACACACGTGGCACGTCCGATGGTTACATGCAGACAATGAATAATACTTGACGGGTTCAGCGCATATCCAGCAGACGGCCGTTGTGGCGTCTTCGTCTTCGTTCGAAATGGTACCCGCGTTGGCGTTGTTGGCGGTGGAGGACTTGGAGGTCACGTTGGTGGACGGTTTCGTTGCGGGTTCGTTTGTCGTTTGTCTGGGTTTATCGCCACCACGTCGGGCGGCTTTGTTGGAGTTGGACCCGTTGCGGTTACTACCGCGTCCCCGTCCGCGATTGCCCCGTCGGGTACGATTTTCTGATTGGGTTGTTCGAGTTTCGGTGGTCGTTGAGGCAGACATGGGTTTGTGGATGCAACGAGGCTTGTCACGACTTACTAGCACTGGTTAGTAGAGCGGGAAAGAGATTGTATCACGTGATCTGGGCGCTCGCAGAGGCCTCGCATGTACTTTGAGAGCGAACGAACGGGCGCATGTAAATTACATCGCATATCATATCCAAGAAACCGACCCGCACCCTTGTCCATCCATCTAAGTTATCACTCCACTCCACCCAAATCATGCAGCTCCCCGTCGTTCGTCCCCCGGGTACCATCAACATTATCGCCCCCCGTACCACCATCACGCAATGGCGTCGACGCACCTCCCAATCCAAGCTCTCCTTCTAATCGCCCAGCCACACCTCGCGTCCGCGCAGGCGACGGTGACCCGCCCAATCCAACACCAAACCCGACCACCGAAGACGAGCGCAGCCCGCCTATGGCGTACATCGTCGATAGCGTCCTCGGACGCGTCGGTCCCTCCATCGCACGACCGAGGCCGAGAGGCACAAAAGGCGAATGTGAGGGCGTGGGCATCGGGATGCGGAGGTTCAGTCCTGCCAGTGGCCCGCGGTCGGGGCTCTCGTGTACGGAGGCTTGCGCGTGCAACTGCTTGAGCGACGCGGCATGACGCAGGCGTGGCGATGTCATCACCGTACCAAATGTCTGTACTGGCGTCGGCGAGCGCGATGGCGTCGCATTCGTCCCCAACAAACCAGCCGTCCAGGCTGTCCATCCCGCCCCCGCCCCAGCGTCCTTGCTACCATCGACAGCCTCACCACGCTGTTCCCCATCTTCCTCCTCCGACATAGCCAGTCCATGTACAGCCCGCTTCACAACCGCCACATCATGCTGCACATCTTCCAACTTCCTCCCAAACTTCTCCAACGCCTTCGCCACGCCTTCTTCCATCCCATCCACGAACTCTCTCGCGCTCGCCTCCACCTCGGCACGTTCATCCGCGTCTACTAACGCGCCGGGCACGGATAGGACCGTTTCGAACCCACTCGCGGTGAGCTCCTCGTCAGTAACGCGGATCTCGAGCTCCACCCGCGCGTCCTCGGCGTAGTCGTCGATCCGCGCGAGCGCCGTCTCGAGGTGCTGACGGAGCTTCGGCTGGATGTGTGACGAAGGCGAGGAAGAGGCGAGGGTGCGCTTGAGTTCCTTGAGCGCAAGAGAGCAGTCACGAAAGGAGCGTTGGAGGGTATCGTAGCGATGTTTCGTAGCCCCGAGTTCGGAGAGCAGTGTAGGCTGGGAATTGGATGGAGAAGGTAGAACCACTGCAACACGAGATACGACTGACGTCGAAGTGGATATCGATGTCGAGGGAATAGGTGTATCATCCTCAGCGAGGACTTGCGCATTCTGAACTACGGGTATGGGGGTAGATATCGATGTAGAGGATATAGCTGGGCCGTCCTCGCCGTGGACTTGTACATTCTGGTTAGTTTCTAAAGGGGATGAGACGGAGACATCGTTCGGAAATCCATGGATCGGTACCACGTCTGCTGTCGAGGGCTCCTCTGTGTGGGAGGGCTGGAGAACCTGCCCAATATCTAGCATAGACACAGCTGGCGAATGGGGTTGAACAGCCTTGGGCTCCTCGTCAACGAGAAGCGTGGGCGTGGCTGGGGTTGAAATACTTTCTTGTACGGACGGCGAGGGTAAGGAACGTATGTCTGCCTCTACAATCGTATGATCCGTTATTTTGGCAATTGGAGGAGAGATGGCTGTAGGGACTACGAAAGGATCATCCATCGATTCCTCTGGGGCACCGACCATCGACACAGGCGAGTCCACATCTTGGGGTGAAGGCGACAATACAGGTGGTGCCTGGTGCTGGGGCTCTGCATTTCCGTTTGGTGTGAACAGTGGATGATCCGGGGATCCATCGTAGGAGGGCGATGAAAGGTCCTCGATCCTGGATGTGGGCTCATCCAGGTGACCATTTGGAAGAGAGAGCGCGCTTTTTCGGACAGCTTCTACACGCTTTTGTACTTCGTCTTGTAGTTCGCTTCTCAGGGCCACTACAGCCTCCCTTGCCAGTGTCATTCTCGCCAGCGAGCCCGACGTATGAGTTACGTCGGAAATTTGCACATCGTCGTCTAAGGCTGATAAAAGAGACTCTGCGTCACTAATCACACGATGAAATGCCTCTTGAACAGCGTCCTCAGAAGAAACGTGCGGGGCGGGTGGTTGGGCTGAGCTGTAACATCGCGCATACAACTCCTTTGCCCTCCTGGCCCAGCGTCGCATAAATTCTGCAACGTTTTCTTCCCTTGAAAGCAAAGCAAGTCGCAGAGCAACTTCTCTCCGTCTTCCGTACGATTCACGTGCGAGATCTTCGCAAAGTTCGTCGAGGGCATCTTGGAGGCGTGCAGTGCGTGTACGCTCGGATGCAAGTTGGGATTCTGTAATAGACAGTTGGAGTTCGAGCGTGGCGATCGTCGAGGCATATCGCGCTTTGAGCGTTGTGATTTGCTGTTGTAGAGCATTGATAGAAACTTGTGAGAAATTCCTAGAAGGATTCATGAGCAGACATGGGGGCGTGGGCGGTAGGAACGAACATGTAACGAGCGACCATCTTGGCTGCGGTCTGATCTTCTAGGTTAAGTTTATCGAGTTCCGTCTTGGTTTGTGAGAGCAATGTGCGGTCATGGGATGCAGTAACGCGTTCTGCATCCAAGGTCATCTGGAGATCTGATACTTTGGCGTTGAGCTCCGTGATAGTGACGTGAAGCTGTTCTGACTCTGTGGAGAACGCTGTTAGCATCCTGTGAAGAGTGGACTTGCCGTCTTGGAGGTTGTCGACGAGAGTGATTGTGGAAGCGGATCCGTCCGAGATGGAAGGGGTATTATTGACAGACTTGCGGCCCTCGAGATTGCGGACGAGGTCTGCATACTCTTGTACGACGAGGTCGACCATCTTGCGCTCTTCTTCTGAAGCGTATGCCTGAAATTTGAGCTCGCGTTCGCGTGCTTTGCTGGCCTCTTCGCGAGCGCGCATGCGGGCAGCGAGTTCGTACGCGCCATCGGTGGTATGTCTCGCTCTGACGAGTTCGCTACGTGCGTCTATCAGTTCTGAGGTGCGCTCGAGGAGGGTGTTCTCTGTGAGGGCGATCTTGTCAGAGACGCGTCGGAGGGCGAGGGAGAGTTCGTGTACCTGCGCCTCGGCAGGGTGGTGTGGTACGTCGGGGTGTGCGCGGAGGATTCCGAGCTCGTGTGTGAAACGAGCGTTCTCCTGTTCGAGAGTCGCGGTGTAGTCGTGGAGAGACGATACATCGAGCGAGTGACGCTGCAGCTTGATGGCTGCCGCGTGCGCCTCATGCTAGTTTGGAAGATCGACGAGTCTGTCGTGTTCGAAACGATAAATACGCACCTGGAAACGAGCTGCAGTCTGGCGGAGACTTGTGAGCTCAAGGAGGAGGGGGTGGTCGTCGCTGCCAGTACTCATGAGGAGAAATACGAGGACGCGGAGACGTGTCGAACGACGTGTACTGATTAGGCAAGTGACAAGCTAAGGTTAGGGTTGTGTCAAACTGACACAAACAAGATGATTGACTTGAGCGCGACGCAAGCCAAGCTGTGAGGTATAAAATTTTTGATTGCTCGTGTGCGGACTGGTTGTCGTCCTCGCCGTCTTTCTCGTCGACCAGCGCCCTTTCCTCGCCGTTCCGCACCGCGACCATGGCAGCACCGCAGCCCACATACGCACATCCCGGTCCCTCCTCCTACTTCCCTCAGCCCCCGCCCCCGCCCCCGCCTGGACCCTTTCCCTACCACGCACCCAGCCATGCGCCGTACCAGTACCAATACCCCATCCCGCCCATCAATGGCCATCCCCACCCCCCGTCGTCCCCGCGTGTCAATCCACAGGGCCGTGGCTACCCTCCGTCGCGCGCTGGTCCGAGTTATCAGAACTACCAGCACCATCCGCAGTCCCATCACCACCACTATTCCTACCCACAGCCCTCCCCGCACTCCCCTGGTTCCTATCCCGCCCAACCCCCGCAACATCACCACTCGCACGGCAAATATCACCCATCCCCCGTCACTTACTCTCCCAGCTACCCTCTTCACCCATCCAGCCCCTATCACTCCGCTTGGCAGCCCCAGCAGCCGTTGTCTCCCCTCCCCAAGCAGCTCTCCATGCTCCCCCCGCTCTCCCCCGCAGATCATCTCCCTGACCTCCCTGGCCAGTCAGATCACATGCCCACGCCAGAGTCAGATTCGGCCGAAATCCACGTCGACCGCCCACGCTCGTCTCCGTCTCCCCCCCACTCTCCCCGCATCGCCTCTGTCTCTGCCCCCTCCGTGCCCTCTTCCCCCGCGTCGTCGATCGTGTCGTCCCCAAGGACGATGGCGAGTGCGTCCGCCGAGTATGTCATCTGGTCCCACCGTCCGTCGAATCCCTCCACCGCGCCTTGCATCATCATATCCCCGCGCGCTCGTCCCCCAGATGACATAATCCAGAAAGCACTCGCGCTGCCCTCTCCGCCTCCTTCTCCGCCCCCCACCGAGGTCCTCCCTGAGCGCGCCCCGACCCCCACACCAGCCGATCACATAGACCCCCCCACCTCGGTTGACACCGAAACGACTCCTGCAACATCCACTGCACCAGATACCTCCGTCCCCACGTCCCCCATCTCCACGAATACCTCCCTCTCTGCCGCTGACCCGCCCGCAAAAACCACGTCGGATGAGCCTCCACAACTGGATCGCGTTCTTACGCCTCAACCAGACATCGTTCCAGAATCAGTCCCCGTCGCTGCGGAACAATCGGTCGAGCCACCCACCACGGAACCTCTTACCACCCCAGCCCCAGCCAAACCAGCTGCTCCAAAACCATCATGGGCATCCCTCCTTCGCGCCGCGTCCCCCTCAAAACCCAACTCCCTCCCAACCTCTTCCATCGTCGGTTTCTCCATTCCTGCATCCGCTCTCTCTGCACCATCCACCGTCTCGCCCATTTCCCCGAGCAAAAAAACCGAGTTGCTGTCCCTCATTACATCTGGTCCATCCAAACAGCCCGTCATGAAAATCCGTACTCGCGGTCTCATCAACACCGGAAACATGTGTTTTGCAAATGCAGTCCTTCAGGTGCTCATCTACTGCCCGCCTTTCTGGCGGTTGTTCCATGAGTTGGGCAAGTACATCGATACCCCCAGTGATGGCGACGTCTCCAACAGCAAGACGCCCCTCGTTGATGCGACGGTCAGGTTCCTCCAGGAATTTATTCCCAAGACAAAACCAGCTCCAGAGGGAAAGGGCAAAGCTGTTGACCGTACAAACTACGGCTATAGCGACGAGGAAGACAACCTGATAGACTCCTTTATCCCCACCTGCGTCTACGATGCACTCAAGGAAAAGAAGCGATTTGATCACATGCGAGTAAGTTAGTATGATCGACGCCTGTGTCCCTGGACTTAATCCCTTTCAGGGCGGCCACCAAGAGGACGCGGAGGAATTTTTGGGCTTTTACTTGGACACATTGGAAGAAGAGTTCCTCTCCATCTCCTCCTCGCTCACTTCAAAAACAGAATTGCATACTGAGACCCCAAACGGCCACGCGGCCCAGGAGGATGGACCGTGGCTCGAAGTCGGTAAACGCAACCGAACGGCTATTACACGCACGGTAAGTTGTTCACAACGAGGCAAATTAGCCGTTCACGGACACGAAAACAAACCTTCTACAGGCCAAGTCAACCGACTCACCGATCACTCGCATGTTTGGCGGGAAATTCCGCTCGACGCTCCACGTGCCTCACCAAAAAGACTCGGTTCTGTTCGAAGACTGGCGTTCGCTGCGATTAGACATCCAGGTTCGTTTCCCTACACCTGGAGCCCTGTCTTTGCATGGATTCATTTGATTTTTGTAGCGCGAACAAATCCACACGATCAAAGATGCCCTCGCATACATTTCTTCGCCGCAATCGGTGCAAGTCACTTCGGTCACTAGACCTGGCGCGACTTTGGACGCGACACAAACGGTACACATCGACGCACTCCCTCCCATCCTCATCCTCCATCTCAAGCGGTTCTTGTACGATGCGAGTGCAGGCGGCGTAGGCAAAGTCGGCAAGCAAGTGTCATTTACATCCGAGTTGGACATTCCCAGCGGTAGGCATATTTTTGATGTCCAGTCTCCGTGAACGTAACATTTTTCTTCTTGCGTGTAGAAGTAATGGCTACCGGCAAGAAGCTCCATGGGACGCGGTATAAGCTCTTTGGTGGTAAGCACCGCTCTCCAGCTTTGGTATCACGATGCTGAGCCTTTATGATGCATAGTGCTGTACCACCACGGACTCTCTGCCCTGGGAGGGCACTACACCCTCGACGTGCTGCATCCCAACATCGATAATACGATGGGTACGGGACCGACGATGAAGCCGCGCGAAGGATGGATACGTATAGACGACGAGCTCGTGTCGGACGTGAGACCCGAGGACGTGTTTGGGACACCGGACCGGGACGATCGATGTGCGTATCTGTTGTTCTACAGGCGTGTCGGTACGGGCGTGCGGAGTTGACGAGAGGCGTGAACGTGGTGGGTGGTTCAGAGAGCGATGGTGGTGGTGGTGGAAGCTTGGACGATGGCGGGGCTTGTGGTAACGAGGAACTGCAGGGCCTTTTTCATGCATGTAGGTCTTTGTTCGCACACACTCGCTCATTGGCTATCGTATGTTTTTCCTTTCTTTTCTGCTATTCGATTTTTTCGAGGATTTTTGGTCATATGTGGTATGACAGCGACAACATTCGAAAATCGACATTGGTGCAGGGGTTGATTTGAATATGGAAACTAGCCTCTAATTCTTTGATCTGCATCTCCGTTGATCATCTACATGGGTGAATGATCCGTCCCCTAGGCGATCAACTCCCCTGCCTCCTAAACCGTGTGTTGCAATCTATCACCGACTCATTGCACTGTGGCTCCTCGTGGCATCGGATGCGCTGGGTGGTGAGAAGGAAGACAGCACATCGGAATCATTATCCCCGCCATCTCCGTCGACTGGGGTGAGCGGTTCGGCATCATCATCCACAATCAGATCCTCGGAAGGAAGGCCAGGATCGAAAAGGCACTGCAGCCATGGATGCACGAGCACCAAATTCTTCAGGCTAGACAAGTCCTCCGTCGTCTTGATCTCCACGTTCCCGAGTGCGGATGTCACGGCGCGATAAACACGATGAGAATCGCCGCTCGAGACAGAGAGTCCTCTCAGCGGACAGGTAATGCAGGATAAGCTCAAGCGACGACTGACGAGACGCGGCGATGGGAGAACGATGACTCGATCGTATAGCATTACAGCCGAGTTGAGATATGAGGATGTCCGTAGTTCCGTCACCAACGCGTCCATCTTGTCATCTTCGATAAGTGACAGGATATAGGATGATGCTGGCTCGCGATATACACCAATCTCCGCAGGAAGACAGCTGTTATAGTCGGATGCCTTCCCCGTCCAGGCTAGAATCGTGACATCACCTGACCGAGTCAGCACCTCTTGTAGGAGGCGACCCAGAGCGCGTTGTTGGCCCTCGCCATACGTGACCGGGATCGAGACATCAAAGATACCAAAGAGCGAGTAGGCTATATCCTCTTGTTTCGCAGAAATGCGCCTCGCGGCAAGACATAGTTTCTGTCGTACATTCTCCGATCCGGGTCGGAGAGAGAGCAGAACTTGTACATCAACGCCGTTTGCGGCTGCCATCTCGCCCATTATTACGGATTAATCCTTGTGGTTATATGCACTCTCCTGAGGAAGATATGGCTTCCAATCTTCGGTGTAGAAGCGGATGACCCGGGATGCAAAGAATTCTTGCAACATCCATACGCGGGTGTTCCAAAAACTCCTTTCGAGTGCACCTAGCTCCGAGTCAGATCGTACACCCTTCAGGTGAACGATCGTGAGGGCGGCTTCGTGGTACCACTGAAACATGGAGGTCAGGGATTCTTGGAGCACCGAACTGTCTGTTTTATTTATACAGCATGTATCAGACATGCCCAGCGCAACCCGGCCTCCCGCGCCGTCGCACAGAACATCATCAACTTCAGGACTGTGGGTGATGCTGCCAGTTTGTGTAATGGTTCAGGGAGGACATCGTAGAAAAGCGGTTCGGCTCCCTCCCAAGTATGGGAGAACGTGGCATATCGGAAGTATTCCCGAACGGTCTGCGTGATGCGAGACTTGTCGAGCCCTGTCGTGGTGGATGCAACGAGCTCCTTGAATATTGGATTACCTTCGAATTCATCCAAACGCTTGTGCTCGTCACATAGACAACCGGTCTCCGTGTTGATGAGGACGAGCGGTGCGTCCCTCTGAATCCGTTTGACATAGCTGCGAATAGCCGCCATCGTCCGTGATGGGCTCACATAGTGGTTACGCAATTCTGCAACACACAGAATCCTCAGACAATGCTTTCATGCGTGTCAGAAAATATTTACCTCGAGTAAAAGGATCCGGAGACTGTTCAAGCCTCAGAAGCATATCGTTGTATGCCTTGATTGCTTCATCGTAACGGCGAGCGCCAAGTAGTGCTGCATGCTTTCTTTCGTAGCCACGTGGACACGATGGGTTGAGTTTGATCGCCTGGGATCACGTTGATCAACTGTTCCGGTGCAAATCAGCATACGTACCGCATCAGCGTCCTCCAGCGAATCTTGCCATGATCCGATCGCAGCTCGTGCTTTGCTTCGCTTGGCCAAAAGATCTGTCGATAAAGGATCGAGGGCCAGTGCTGAAGTGTAATGGACAACAGCATCTTCGTATAAAGCGGAGTCCACGGCGACATCTCCACATTGCTCTGATGTCTTGAGACTACGCATTTTGAAGTCTGATGTCCAATGTCAGAGGATACTGAGGGCGATGAAACAAGTAGGGAATCCTCACTAGCAACCCACTCGGTTTCATCCATAGACATCGTTTCCTTCTCGAGGGCGTTCGTTGTTGTGTGGAAAGAATCTGTCGCGTCGCTACGTCGTCGTCGGAACACCTCACCGAGTCCCGACTGTGCTTGCTCATCGTGGTTACCTGTGTCCTCTTCTAGCTCGCTCTGGAACTGTAGGAAACACTTGATTGCCTCCAAAACTCGATGTTCCTTTTCAAGAATATCACAGATCGTCCGGCAGATGACAAAGCTTGGAAGCTTGAACTGATCCGAAAAGACTGTCAACGTCCGGCTTCAGATGATCATCTAGAGCACACCTTGGCGGCGGCACTCGATACTTCGCTCACTGAGCTACGAGTCAACATTATGTGCGCCCACTTGGTTAGGAAGGTGTTCGGGGTGGAGGGACTGAGTAGCAATGCAGCAGAGTAGGCTGCAACCGCTTCATCATCTTCCTCTGCACTCGATGCCTCGTCTCCGATTATCACCAACATTGATTCACAATTGTTCTTGAACTCTGATGGTAGAAACTGAATACATTATCCGCATACGCGACCCCAAAACTCACCAGCAAGCCAGTTCATTATCAGCGCGTTGGTTCTGACCTCCTCACCTATGGTGTTGGTGAGATCGGAGAGACAGAGCGCTGCCTCGATTACGCGGTCCTCGGCATACAGGGCTTCGCATTGATGTTTTTGCTCGTGCGCACGAAGGATCTGGAGGAGGCTATCGGCTATGTGTTTGGAGTGGGCGTGCTGGGTACGGAGGTCCTGGACATCTTTTTCGTGATAGGCGATTGTGGCATCTAATGGACGGGGATGTCAATGAACGCGCGTCGGGGTGGCGATGGACGCACCCGAGATCTTCTCCTGTGCACGAAGCAACTCTTTCAGGCCATCCACTGTATGTTGGGAGTCGGAGAGCTGGTCACGGAGTTGCCGGACGGTTTCTTCGAGACGCGCAATTTTACTGTCTACTAATGAACCTGGATGTCAACGACACGCGAATCCGGGTGCTAATAAAACACACCTGGGCTCTTGATTACCTCTTCTGGATCGGCCTTTTCCAACCCCATGCTCTGCCGAGTCCGCTCAGCCAAACTCTGCAGCAGTCAACAAAACAATTATGATTAGGATACCGTCTCATGCAGCGGAATTTTGATGTGAATGCACTTACAGGGTCATAGTAGGATGAAGGAATGACATCCCGGAGACTGCGAAGCGTGATTGTATCACGTCCGGCCATCGCAAGGACATTGTTTGTTGAGAGAGCCATTGAGTCGATGGGATCAGTATCCATGACAATAGACCCGATGTGCTCGTGCGTCGTAGTGTCCCACAACGAGACCAATGGGTATGCGGAAGCTGCGATGAATGTGCCATTGCTCGCTAGGGCGATGCACTTGGGATCATGGCTAGCGTGGATGGGCCATTGAGAGTGTGTCGTGCCGGTGGACACGTCGAGACAGACGATGTTTCCGTTGTCAGACAAGCCAAAAAGTTGCTTGCTATCGCTGGTCCAAGTGAAGGACCGGATCGAATTGCTGGACCGGATTTCAAGTTTAATGAGATGCTGACTATCGTAGATCCGAATGCCGTACCGGGCAGTGGCAGTGGCAGTGGCAATGAGGTGTCCGTCGGGTGAGTATTTGACTGTGACAACGGCGTCGCGATTGTCTTGCGGACCGAGCAGTCGCTGGCCAGTCGAGAGCGACCAGACGCAGGCAGCCTTGTCTTGTGATCCAGTCGCAATTCTCGTCCCATCTGGAGAGACATCGACTGCACGCACCGAACGTGTCCAGTGTCCTGCGAACGCGGTTACCTTTTCGTAGCTCGTCGCATTCCATACTATCATCAAGCCTTTTTTCGTCCCACTTACGACCCACTTTCCATCTCGTAACACCGCGATGTCCATAACATTACTCCCCGCATCCATCGTCCCCATCAACGCGCCATCCTCCACGTGCCAACGTCGAATCTTTCCGTCCCAGCTACCGCCCACAATGTGCTTCCCATCAGCAAGGAAGGCGACTGAGTTTATATCTCCCTGGGTTTTGATCACTATTTTAGCTTGCTGTTTGTGAACGGCGATGGAGGAGGGACTGTCTTCACTCGACTCTTGTGTCCACGTCAGTATCACATTCTCGAATATCTCGCCCAGGTACTCACTCTTTCTTGACTGCTGGCTTATACTCGCATACACACTCGGCCAGGTATCAGAGGGTTGAAAAGATGGATGCACAGTCACTAGTCAGCTACGGGCGGTACACCCTTGTCGCCTCGCATACACGTGTCTCCTTATCGATATACATCAGTTCACACACATATGATCATCTCTGGGCGCTTAGAGGTGCTTCTGGAACCCACAGCTTCGCTGTAGCCAATGCCTCTCACTTGTTTCACAAAAGTCGCGTTAGGTCAACGATTGGATGTCTCGTCATATAGGCACAACGTCTCCTACGTCAGGCGAGCAGTTTAGCCCGTCGAACACACCCAGCGAGTATAGGTAGCTGCACACCGCCAGGACCCGCTCGATCTGGCCCAACGATGCAACCATAGCGAGTACACGATGGTACTAGAACCATTGCGTCTTGTCTTGACCTCCAACGCACAGGGAATGCGACATCTAGGTGGATTGTTTTCGGTCGGTATACAGCGATTCCGTGTGGATGCACGTACTGTCGCGGTCGGCGCCTTGAGGAAAGATGGCGTCGATGTCAGCGTTTTTGAAAACGGATTGGTACCCGAACTGTTATCGTCAAGAGGTGTCTACTAAGCAGGTATCGCAAATATTGCACGGTATCAAAAGTGTTGGTGCAGCGGTACAACACACAGGAGTCTGAGTGAGTAGACCAGTGATGTCTTTCTGTCACGATTCGCGTCAACACGGAGGGTTTTGCAAAACGAACGAGTTCCTTCGTACGACAAGCTCACGAGAGCGTTACGGCTTTTCGCGCGTCTCAGACAGCCTTTCGGTGCACTATTGCTCGTTCCTCTATCCCACAATGAATACAAACGTGTCGCATCTGATCATCATATCGTCGTACAGCTGCTCGAGAACGTTTCACCGCACTATCTCGCACAGAAGATACGGACGCTAGATATCTTGTAATTGCCTTGCAGTCTTGGGGAAGTCTGTCTGTCTTTATTTTCTGATCTCTTGCTCCTGCTATCTCAGATCTCAGACTTGACCATTGCATGTTCTTGCATTTCGCAATGCTTTCCGTAACGTATATTATCATGTTTGTAGTACGACATATATCACAGTGGTAGTCTTTGTTTTGGCTCGGCGAGCCAACTGGACAAAACTACAGTAACCATCAGGTAACTATCATTCAGCAGCCCTCCGTTTGTAAACGGACGAGCGTGCTTGTCGGCCTACTTCCAACAGCTGTCATGTACACTCTCGTTTCACTATGAATAGTTTCCTTTCATGCTACATCTGCTCCCACTCGCGGATCTCGGCGTACTGCTCAAACTCCCACAGCCCCTATCGGTGACAACACGAGACAAAATACTCCGAACGAAAGGCTATTCGCAATGCCAAGTGGAGCTACACAGATAACGGAACACTTCTTGATTGGCTTCGTATGCTGTGTGCTGTTGTTACTACTACCGATCGGCGTTGATACTACGCGTGACTGTGGTGACATAACAGGACACCCTTTCGGGCAATGAACGTTTATGAACGTTAACGTTTGGGTTTTCTGGCCCGAGGCCGCACTCGAACTGTCAGGAAAAGCGAGCTGGGCCAGGTGGGTGGGCTGGACTGCCTGGGCATTGGGCAAGTTACTGAAATACTGAGCAGCTGAGCTTGTGCCTGGACACGTCTGGAGCGAACGGTGTTGTTCGCAGTCTGTGATGGGAGTGGTGCAAACGAATGGCTATACTACTGATTGGCAACTGCGAGACAGCGCGGTGAGCTCCGAGGACTCCGGCAGAGTGGACGGGAGCACAAGGCGACTGTACGTCGGCAAAAATTGTCATGTGGGGACCTTTCCGGCTCATCTTTCAACCTCAAAAATAAAATTGTGTTTCTGCATTCGTCGGTTTCTCAATTTCGAGCAGTTGTATCATGAAAACGCGATCAGTTTTCATGCACATGGCTAATCAATACTTTTCGTCGCGTTCAGAAACATAACCACAAGGATTACAGTAAGGTACGAAGCCCAGTTCGTTTAGTACGTACTCGAGTGGATTGACAACTTGAACTTAAAGTTGGCAAGACTCCATTCAGGCCGCCGATCTGCTAACCTAGCCATAGCGAGGTTTTGAGCGACTACAATGACATGGATAAGTGAACAAGCGTTAACTTCGGCAGCTCCATTACAGCTCAGCCTCAGATCTGCAGAGACCTCCAGGCGCAATGAAAATCGTCAGACTGAGGGTCATTATTCCTCGCAATGCACATCGTCCCGCGTCGTTTCACCTGTTCACATACAGTGACGCAACGAATGGTACTGGATCCAGCTGGCAGCTTCGGGTGCGGTATTTGATGGGGTTGAATCAACAACACCTGCATTTACTTCCTACAAGTGCCGGTGAGCCATACTCCGTGACGTTCGGTAAAATTTGGCAGAAACGACGTGAGCAACATGCACAGACTTGTTGCTTGATACAGTAATGTGGGTCATCGACCAGGTACGGTCCTGCCTGGATCTCAGATTTTCTGCTTTCGTGGAGATATATGTGGTGAGTGTCGTAGTTTTCCATTCGCCGGACACCATGCTTTACGGAACAGTGGTATCGCTCGCCCTCTGCATCTGTCTCTACGATCTGTTTACCAGGTACCGAGCTCGCCATTTACCACCAGGCATCTCTGGTCTTCGGTGTCTCTTTGAAATCCCGAAAGGGAAGATATGGTTGAAGGTGCTCCAGCTTAACCGCAAATATGGTGTGCAGAGTTATCACCATAAATTTTGCTATCACTGATCATTCGTCGGATAGGTGATGTTACCTCTATATCGTTGTGCGGGTACAATATCATCCTCATTGGTTCTGCCAAAATTGCCGACGATCTCCTTGAAAAACGTGGCATGAATTATGTTGACCGCCCTCGGTCAGTTATGGGAGAGCTGTCAGGATGGGGCACGATGATGTTGCTGTGCAACTACACCGATCGTTTTCGTACTCAACGAAGATGGATTGCTCAGGATATTGGCAGTCATGCTAATGTCGCCAATGTTCATAGGATGATCGAGGTTGAAACACGACGATCTTTTCAATTGATACTCGAGGATCCGGACAGGATCCGGTCCCACCTCCGCAAGTATGTTCCAGATAGATCCATCTCCTATTTGACTAATGATTATAATGTCGTGCAGGAATGTTACTTCCATCGCATTACACCTTTCGCATGGATATATCACTAATATGGAGGGCGATGATCCTCTAGTCGAATTAACTGAATTAGCAAACTCACAACTGTCAAAGACATTAGTTGCGGGTGCACACCTTGTTGATTTTATCCCTTTCTGTGAGTTGATGATCTATTCCACCATCTCCCAGTTCCTACAGCTTCTACAGTGAAGTACATCCCATCGTGGATTCCCGGCACTGGTTTCAAGAAGAGAGCTGCAGAATATGCTGCCGTTCTGCAAGACGTTTTAGAAATCCCTCACGGTTATGTGCAGTCTCAGCTTGTGAGTTCGTTGGGCATTTTGTTTTGACGCACGCCAACCCGGATTTGGAGGCCGCTGGTACAGCGCTGCCATCACTTTCCTCTCGTCTTTTAAGCTTGCCAGACCTCACAGAAGAACAACAGGACAACATTAAATGGACTGCATCTTCGGTATTTCGAGGTACGCACAACACTGTTCATCTAAGTCTCGTGGTAACACTATCAAACTGGTAGCGGGTGCGGAAACGGTACGAGCCTTACCTCTTACTGTAAGGTACTCATTGCTAAAGTTTTGTCCAGTCCACCTCTGCCTCTTATGCGTTCTACCTCGCTATGACGCTCTATCCACATGTCATGAAAAAAGCACAGCAGGAGCTCGACTCGGTCGTTGGTACCGGTAGATTGCCAACATTCACCGACCGGCCATCTCTACCATACATGGAAGCTCTGTTTACAGAGCTCTTCCGCTGGCATACTCCAGGTCCGATATGTAAGTTTGGTTCTCGAACCCCAACACAGTGGTTACTAAGGAAGTTCTGCAGCATTGAGGCGTACGAGAGCCGATGATGAGTATGATGGATATCTGATTCCCGAAGGCTCTTATGTTGTGGTCAATATCTGGTAGGTCAGCAGCGCTCAAGTGAAATGCCACAGATACAATGTTCCTTTGAATTTAGGGCCATGCTTCGCGACGAGAGAACGTACACAGATCCCTTGGAGTTCAAACCTGAACGGTTCCTGGGAGATAATCCGGAACCGCATCCCTTCAATGTATGCTTCGGTTTTGGACGACGGTAAGCAGAAAATCAGTTGTGAAGAAGGCAATATTGACCACGGAAGTGACGGAACCCCTGCCCAGTCGATGCCCGGGTGGGTTATAGTCGTTCGACTGAGCTCTGAAACGATGTACCAACCTCACGCTCTGCATGTGTTCCTACAGGCCTTTACTTCGCGCAGTCGACCATTTGGCTTCTGTGTGCCCAATCACTCGCTGCATTCGATATCTCGAAACGGGTAGAGAATGGCGTCGAGGTCACACCGGAGTTAAACTATGAGGGAGAAGCGCTCATGTCAGTGTTCAAGCATTCTTTTACATCATTCGGTTTGTCGCTGACCTCTGTGTCTTGCGCTTTTTTCAGGTATGTGGCACCCTTCAAATGCCTGATCAAGTCCAGATCAGAGACAGCGGCAGGTCTCGTCAAGGAGGAATTCTCGACGTAGGGTAGTGCATCCGCAAAGCGGATTCAGAATACAGAGTTATAGTATCAGTTTCGTTTATAATCTTTGTTTCCGTTGAGCATAGGGCTCAGATTTTTCGAGCTGATTTTCCGTTGTTACTAGCAACTGTACAGTACCACATATGTCGCCAAGCTTGAAACACAGGTGGAACATCTAGTACGAGTCTTCTGACTCTACGTCGATGCTTGTACATCATGGCGGCTCGCCACAGTCTGTTTGTCCCACGTCGCGCTCACGCCTCGCATATATCTCAATTACGACCATTCAATAACTTGAATCCTTCTGTCGGCTTATTCTCAGTTGCTTTGATGGTGCGGACCAGACGAGCGACTCAGCTGGCTGCCAAAGACGAGGCCAAGCACAAGCCAGTGGACGTCAAAACACTGGCCAAAGGAGAGCATACGAAGCGGCCACTCAAACGCGCTAGGAAAGAACAGCAGCCAGGCGAACGAATATCATCAATGGTTGCCACAGAACCTAAAGAACCTGAAGGTAAGTCACATTAAGCCAAGGTTGTCTTAATGCTTCGGGCAGACAGTGAACGACGCAGATGCTAGCCCTACGAAACAACCACGCAAAGCGCGGAAAAAGAAAGAACATGCTAACCCCAAACCATCTAATTTCGCTCCGCGCGTGTCTTCGGCATGGAAAGTTGGTGCGCATGTCTCTGCAGCTGGGGGTGTGGAAAACGTGATTGTGAATGCGGCGCGTGTCAGGTGGGTCTCGCGTCTCCTTTGTTTCATTGTCAGTGGTAATGGCTTGATGCACCTTCACAGAGCCAACGCGTTTGCTCTATTCGTCAAATCGCAACGCAAATGGGTATCCCCCCCTCTTACAGACGAAAACGTCGCGTCTTTCAAAGCACGCATGGACGAGTTCGGGTACGATCCGAAATATGTTCTCCCCCATGGAAGCTACCTCGTCAATCTTGGAAACCCTGACGAGTGAGTACCTTATATGCGTCGCCCCGCCCTTGGATGGTTACCGCCTTGACCATGATGTGTAATCCCAGAGCGAAGCGCGAAAAATCATACGAATGTTTTCTGGATGATCTCAAGCGATGTGAACGCCTCGGCTTGATATTTTACAATTTCCAGTGAGTTTCGATCCTCGTTCTTCCTTCCAACGACCGCGTATATGCTACTCTCGCATCTGAAAAGCCCAGGTTCCACTGTTGGGAATGCGACGAAAGAAGAATCGATATCTCAGATAGCTCAATGTTTAAACAGGGCACATCGAGAGACATCATCCGTGATAACTGTCATCGAGAACATGGTGAGTGCTATGTTCCGCCCACATTGTTCTCTAGTCTTCTCAATTCCACTAGTCCGGTGCCAAGAACATCATAGGTTCCCGGTTTACAGAGCTGCGAGATATTATCGATCGGGTCGAGGACAAGTCGAGAGTTGGAGTGTGTCTTGATACGTGTGGGTACTTGGCTCTGCGTGGAACTGTACAGTCGCTGATGCACTTGTGGGTAGGTCATATGTACGCAGCTGTAAGCGACCTTGTCACTCATTTGAGACATAGATATCGATGTAGTGTGGTATTACATAGGGTTATGATATCTCTACGAAAGCAGGTTGGAAGTAAGTTCCATCTTAATCTGTAGAGGATTTCATTTCTTAACACTTCAACTACCGGCAGCGCAACGAGTGAGTCGAGGATCCCATTACATGCGTCGCAGACTGACGTGGATTCTGTTGATAGTGGCAACGTTCGATGAACAAGTTGGACTCTCATACCTCCGAGGGATGCACCTGAACGACTCCAAGACACCACTTGGATCAAAGAAAGACAGGCATGAGAACATCGGGCTGTACGTCGTCACCCGCCAAATGATCATTCTGACTGATCCATCTGCTCATCCTGTTTATTTATTCATATGCGCCCTCCCGCATTATTTGTCGAACATCTTACCAGAGGTACACTGAAGCTCTCAGCATTCCTAACGATCCTCTCGGACCCTCGAGTTCAAAATATTCCTCTCATACTCGAAACCCCAACATTTGAAGCTGTGGAGGTATGGGAGTGTGAGATCAACGTGTTGAATATGTTGTCGAAGGTTGGGGCTGGTTCAGGGGCTGGTGTAGGAAAAGAAGGGGATGGAAGAGAAGAGATGTTGGAGGAGATGGTGGGTGAGATTCGTAATGTCATCCGGGAAAGGAGCGGGAAGAAAAGTACATCAGGCATACCCAAATCGAAAGGAAAGTCAAGAAAACGTGAGATAACAGACGACGAAGAGGAGGATGAGGCCACGGGTTCTGAAGCTGCACACTCGTGCACGGAGCATTCTGGGTAGATGGAACGAGTGTGGTACTGTGCATTCTATCCACGCGTTTTCCCCAGCCATCTACATGGTACTGATCTTGTCAACGGTTACAGCAATCGGGATCATTACCTTGCACACTAGGATAAGTATTGGATGCATAAATTAACCTTTTTTTCGTGCTATAATCGTACAGTAAATACTCTATAACCGGTTCACAGAACACCGCCTGCATACTAGGGTCTGGCAATGCATGCAGCGCTGCGACCAACGAATGAGCGCACAGCATCCAAAGGACACCAGATAAAAAACTCGCCATCAAGAAAACGGGCAAGAAATCACCACACTGCTCGCACTGCCCAGATCCGTGTCTGTACCTCCAGGTATGGTCCTGACATTCGTGACTTTCACGCAGCTGCTCCATCCGTTGATAAACCCGCTCCGCGTATATTGCTGGTTGCGCCCGAGCGTCCCAATTCCCAAACTCATTGCGCACCCTTCTTTCGGCGTCGTTCACTAAGCGGTCTTCATCCCACTGGCGACAGGCACACGTTTTCCATCGTGCAGAGCACAGATAGCAAAACTGTGTCGAACATCGACAGGTAATGTGATAACATCCCTGGCTGAGTTCGATGATGGCATGACACCCAGGGCACGTCTGCCACCTGTTCGCAGTCGCCGTTTCTCGTAGTTCAAGCGTCGATTGGTGCTCGGAGCAATCTTCTCCCGGATGCGCGTTATTTTTGCACTGGGAGCAAGAGACGGTGTCACAGTTGTTGCAGGTGAGATCTATCTTCGTATCTCCTGACGCGTCAAGGAACATGGAGCATCTTGGGTTGGAACAATACACCCGTGATCCGGCGGGTATTGAGTATTCGCGACGCTTAGTGATAAATTGAAACCGGAGGGAGATCGAAATAAATCTGAAGACGCCGAACTCCAACGGAAGTGGTTGATGACAGCACCGCAACGGGTGGAGACTCTCATCACGCAAAGACGTTTCGACGAGGCTCACAAGGCAGCCTCGACAATAGCGGTGGGCGCAAGGTGCTTTAAACGAGCGACGAGCGAGGACGTCGTCACCGCAAATGACACATTCGAGGCCTGTCTCGAAGCTTCTGATCATCGATGTCAGTTACGTTCACCTTCAGGGAGATGAATCTCACTCGGAGGATTGGTGGGGACCGGTTTTGGAAGCCACTGGGGTGGTGATGTGAAGATTTTCTACGCCCACATGGATGGCTTTTGTTTCCACCGTGTTGCTAGCATTTCCACGGGGCGCGGGAGCAGGTTCTCTGGAAAGAGTCAATGGTTACATTACACAGACATGCTCGGATTGACCTAGCAGGTTGAGCCGTGGTCAGTTCCATCCTCCGTTGCAATAGCGTCTGCTGTGGCAAATCATGCCCATCTCCAAGGGCAACAGCTGCCCGATGGTCATCGCGTTCAGCCTGTTCCTGAAGCGCGATTCTCCCGAGTTGGCCTGCGTCGGTTTCGATGGCGCGATCGATGCTCGAAGCAAATTGGTGGTCTTGCAAGACACCAATCAACGTGTTCAAAGATGCAGCTTGGAAGTCAAATGCAATGTCTTCGTCGCTGCGCGGGACGTCCTCGCGGGCTTTGCCTTTCCGGGTGGCCTGGACGGCAGCTATGTCGTTGAGTACCAACTCTGCGATGAGGAGCTCCGATGCGGTGTCAGGGACTCGTTCGGGGAGGTGGGACTCAACGGCAGAGCTTCCGGTCAGAGTCATGGTGGTGGACAAGGCGAACGGGAGGGAAGAGGGGCAGTAAATCTCCTAACATTCGAATCAGGGAGATAGGGGATGTTAGACAAGTAGGGAGTGACCCTTGTGTGGCTGAAAATTCAAAACACCTCATCATCCGCAGTTGCCAGTGGTGCAATTGCGATTAGTTCTCCAACAAGCCTTTTCTTCGGAGTGCTGTTACAAGACAGTTCGAGTCACTGTCTACACATGTTTTGATCTTGCAATGTTATTCCGTCAGTCTATTACAATGACAGACCTGCAGCTGGGTGATATCAATGAGGAACATTTGGCAACACAGCCACATTGTTCACCTTTCACGCCGGCGTTCCCGCTCGCAGATTAGCTCCATGTCAACGTTTGCTCGAGGGACTCGCCCACTTGCGCCACGGCGTGTTCTTTTCTCTGAGAGACGCACATATGCAACAACCACTCAACTTCCTCGACCACCGCCTCCCACAGAAGAACCTCGCATCGAGACTTTCTCAGCCCCTTCAAAACCAAAACCCTACAACCGTCCTTCTCCACGCGGCGACTTGCCCCAAATACAAGTACCGCCGTCCATATGTTATCGTTTTGTGAAAAACTAAAGTGCGTTCGTGTAGAAACGATGGCCAATCATTCTCGCATTTGCCGCAGTCGGGGTGTCTGGATGGGCTGCGTTCCTCCTCGTAGCGATGAATCAAGAACGTCTCTCGAGTTCCGTCGTACGCCAGGTTTTGAATACGGCACGAGAAGACAAGGCGTTGCAGGCTGCTTTGGGTGATGCCATACGGTTCGAGCCAACGTGGTACCTCAATGGCGACCCCTGGATCAACGGTTCCGTGCGTCTCATTCACTTTTTATTTATTTTTATGTTTGATATGTTGATTCTGTTGTCATGCGTTTGGTAGATAAATCTCCCGCAAGGAAACGTCGACGTGAGCTTTCGACTAAAAGGTCACCAAGGTGAGTGAAGCGTTTCTCTGTTCGTCGAACTGGATGGCGTTTTTGAGGTCATTGTAGGCAGTGGAACGCTGTACTTTACTAGCATCCGCAAAGCGAAAGGAGAAGCGTTCACACCTTGTATGTCCTGCATTGTTATGGGGAGCAATCTGTATGAACCTTGTTGCTTTACAGTGCGATTCAGGGTCATCTGCGATAATGGCACGGTCATCAACATCGTCCCGCAGTCCGCCAGCACGCCTGGATCGCGGACACAATGAATACAAATTCTAATACTTATTTGGTTGCCCCTGGATGGGCCGAGAACGCTATATTTGCAAGTCGCGGTTGATCATTATAAAGTTACCGAGCCTATCGTGAGTTACGGTCGCAATGCCTGTCCGTGGGTCGCGGCGCGCGAGGCTATGTTACCTTATCACCTGCGTAAATGTACCTCCGATATCGCACACACGGGGACAGCAGTGCGCAGCATGATATAAGACAGTGTCCTTTCAAGCATATAAAGGGGTCAAAGATCTGGCTGAGTTGGATTTGACACTGACCACCATGAACGTATTGACAATTGGAGGGTCTAGGAACATTGGATACTTTTCCTCGGTAAGACTCCTTGGTATGTCTGTCGGCCACATGCTTTGCAGTGTACTGAATGATGGTGATCAGACTTAGGGGCTACTGTCACCTTCCTCTTGAGAAAGCCTAGTGTTTTTGATAACGACGAGACAATTCAAAAGTATGTTCGTGCCAGTAAAGCAAGACTTGTTCAAGGCGATGCACTTATCAAGGAGGACGTCAAACGTGCTTGGACTGCCGCCCAGGGAGACGACGGCAAACCCGTGGACTTTCTCGTTTTCACGGTCGGTAAGCTACACTATTTCGCCCTCGCTTCCTTATTCGATCTCACGTCGACAGGCGGGACACCCCAATTCAAACTCAACAAAGGCTTTGTGGTGTCACCTCCCAATCTCGTGACCCAATCCCTCCTCAACTGTCTCGAAACCCTCCCAACACCTCACCCCAACATCATCACCATCTCTGTTGCAGGACTCACTCGCATCGGCTCCGAGAAGCTCCCATTTCTCCTCAAGCCGTTTTGCCGCTACCTCCTCGCCGTTCCGTACGCGGATAAACGTGGTTCGGAGGAGGTTCTGGCGTATTGTGCGGGTTGGGAGTGGAAGACAGAGGATAGCCCTGGGACGGAGGTGCTTGGTGGGAATTGGAAAGCGAACGCGGACTTGCCGGCACCAGGGACACTGAAGAACGTTGTCGTGGTGCGCCCTGCGCTGTTAACAGACGGGACATGTCGTGCGGATACTTCCGAGTCGACGTCGAACAGTAAGGGAGCATACATGGTCGAAGAAGGGGACCTCACAGGGCGGTGGACGGTTTCGAGGAAGGACGTGGCGCATTTCCTGGTTGAGAGGGTGGTCAAGAATTGGGATGAATGGGAGGGGAAGCGTGTCAGTATCGCTTACTAGGATTCGCTCTCGGCTTGTTATGCTATCCCTTTTAGTTGCGACCACCGGAAGGGGGGACCATGACGATGAAATATGCTACATGATTCAGACATAATTCAGTTATATGCAGGAGGTAGTACCATATTGCGATGAATTGATCAGTGGGGATACTCTGGGAGTATGGGAAGCAAGGAAATGTTGAAAGACTTGGGCCGCTCACCGAACAGCAACTATGTGATAAATCAAACCTATTTTACTTTCTTGATCATCGTAAATGGTGAGGTGATGTCGTGATAAAAGGTAAGCTCATCGATGAGCCTGTTCCAGCCAGGATGGTAGTACAGTCGGGACCGACCGAGTAAGAAAGCTTATAAAGCGTCCAGTTACCATTCATACAGTTAATCGTTGCAGTGTTCGAAGCATGTCAGTGGACATGATCTCACAACGCAGACTTGGATTGAACCTAGGTGAAGGGACTTGGGAGAGCTGTGACCAAGGCAGATCTTGCCACTTTTGGCTTACGCGCGTATTACATGTCTCTCAAGTTTTAACCAATTCATGTCGAGTCTTCCAAAGTTCGTTTCAGGATTCATCGTCATCCCGGTTGTTTACGCCCACTCGACACACATCCTCTATGCCCGCGCCCACCTCTCCAAATCCAAAGACATTATATACCCAGAAGGAAGGACGCTCTTCCTGGTCAACATCCCCGTCGATGCCACAGATCGCGAAATCTCACTCTTTTTCAAGTCCTGTGGGACGGTAGAGCGGGTGGTGTACGACAGGAACTCGTCGCGCGAGACAGAGGCAGAGGCAGAGGTAGAGGCAGAGGCAGAGACGGAGACATCACCGTCACCATCGCTATCGACCGAAGAACAACAACCACGATCGAAAAAACGACGAGAGCGACCAGAGAAGGCCTCTCCAAGTATCGTACCCCTCCCGCCGGTCCCAACACGCACCCTCCGAAAAACAGGCGGTATTGCCCATGTCATCTTCCTCGACCCCTCGTCACTCGAAAAAGCGCTGGTTCCGCCAACGAAATCGCGCCCTTGGCCATCTTCTGAAGAGCCACGTGGACTCGCCCACTACGCAGCATTGTACGATGCACAACGACCACCGCTCGACATCGTGAAAGCACATGCAGATACTTGGATGGAACGGTTCGAGTTTGATCTGGCAAAGTCGAAGCAAAAGTCGGCGTATCGCAAAGGAGAGGCGATTGTGGACGAGGATGGATTCACGCTTGTGACGAGGGGCGGGGCATATGGACAAACGCTCGGAGGTGGCGTTGGAGTGTCAAGCAAGACATTCGAGAAAACAGGACAGACGGCAAGCAAGAAAAAGAAAGAACCAAAGGAAAAGGAGACGTTCTATGCCTTCCAAAAGGCAGAGAAACAGAGAAAAGGTGGGATAGTGTGTATGTGTGTGATGCCGTGTGCTCTAGCTAAAATATCATTTCTAGCGTTGCTGGATCTCAGGAAGAACTTTGAGGTAGACAAGGCACGCATAGAGAAATTGAAGGAGTCTCGGCGTTTCAACCCTTACTGATTACTGGCGTGGTGCAGTCGCGTTCCCGACTCACTGGATGAAAGGTTACTGATATCATCATTATACCAACAGTTTCTACATAGATGTCATGTTGACTCAGAACTTGTCTTCGAGTGAGCGGACCCCGCCTGTCCCAATAGATTTAGACTTTCAGGAAGACCACGCAACAATGATGGCGAGAAAACAAAGAATACAAGGGTTCAGATGATGTGAACTCAGATTGACATCTGCATTGTATGTGAAATCCAGCGTCCATACACTACCATGCTTCCAGGAATTCATTCTACCAACGGCACACACAGCGGTTCCACTTTACGCCACAACTGTAACAAAAATCTTGCCGACACCGGCACACCATATGTGCACAACCAGAGGCGCGCTCTACTATTATTTTGCATCTCGGACAGGTTTTCCAGCCTTTTTTCCTAGCAAGAGAGCGAACTTCGCGACTCACATTGTCATCGCAGCTTTCTCCAGGGTGTGCGCGAGTTTTGCATCCAGAGCAGACGTCTGTGCTGCATTCTGGACACGACACCACACACGGTGTCGATGTGGGTGATCTGCCAATGAAGTTTGAACATGTCTCGTTGGGACAGTAAATGCGAAAGTTGGGAGGAGTAGCTGCCTCTGCACACTTGAAAGAGAATGTTGTACGGAGTGGACCAGGCAAGAAACTGAGGAAGGTGTCCATTGGAAGCTGCTGTTGACAACATCTCAAGGGGAACAGTCCTTCATCTTTATTGGCGACTTCGGCCATGGTAATCACGCACTGGCGGCAGATGAAATGGCCGCAAAGCCCGTTGAGACAGGCGGTACATTCGAAGGTGTCACGGCAGACGACACATTCAACGCTATCACGATGGTGAGTCGTCCGGTGAATGTCACAGGTGCGATTCACTACCTGACTTGTTCCCGCTTTTTGTGTCGAATGGTGTTGTTTATTTTGGAGGGTCCTCCTTCAGGCTGAGGCCCCTCAGCTGCCATATCAGCCACCAAGAATTTTCCCCTGGACGTCGATTCGGACGATCAGCTCTCCGAAGTATATACAGCGTGGTAAGACGCTCACAACAACTCTGCAAAGGACGTTCTGCACATCTCCAACTGGGCCGGTGTCTGTGGCGGAAGGGGTCCCCCACGCTGCAGCGCAAGCGCTGCTTGGTAGTCGTCTCGTTCGCCTGTTTCTAACAGTGCCAGACGGTGGAGGAAATACGATCTGGATTCTGATTCACGGTTGTTTAATTTTGCTTTGTGATGAGTCCCTCTAGGAGTCCTATGGTACTGAGGGATACTTACCCTCCCTTTTCGAACCTGGGAACAACCAGCAGATAGGGGACACCAGCTTGGCGAGTACGAAACCCATCGCTCTCTGTCTCAGCTGTAATCGCAGAGGAAGAAAGGGGCGAAGGGAGTGGTCTCCTTACGGTTTTGTGGAGAGAATGTCCCAGAGTAAATATGGAATATGATACAATTACATTAGGAGTTCAGTGTCGGAGATCGGGGCAGGCACTGTGACCTTAACCTTAGGCTAGGTGCCTATCTTCGGCCGCGATAACTTGGTCCGGTATCGTACTAAGTTAGCATGCAAACTCCACTATACCACGCTCTGCCTCCGCATCCATCACTCGGATGTACTTATATTGTCATGCCAGGTTGTACCACCGTTTCAAAGATTGCAATTAGAAACTGCTTTCCCCACCCTTTGGAAACACCGGTTGTGTCGATATAAACCTTGAATAATCTTGATTGATGGTTGCTACAGTATTCCTCATGATGCGATGTTACACTGCGGAGCTGTCAGTTTCTATCAAGCTGCCAGTGCGTCTATAACACTTTAACAAGTCTAATCATCTTGTTGTTCAACATCTGGACCCCTTGTCTAATCAACCTTGCGTCTCAACACAAAGTTGAGTAGATAAGGGATCTAACTTCTGGGTACCTCACAAGTCATGGGAGCCAACTCACCGGGGAATGCTGAACCCACCCACAGCCACAGCGATGAGGGCGAAAGATGTGTGTCAGTATTGAGTGTCAAAATCCTGCCTTGAGAGGAAATTATGCCGGTTTGTCCTGGTGTGGTAGATAATGACCGTTGACACGTGAGGATACGACTCGGATAATATTGGGTGCGTACACCTGAAAGTTCCGTGGACCAAATCATCGGGTTTATTACTAGGCCTCTTCCGAATGCTCAACTGTCGACACAGTTTTCTCTGAATCCTCTACATTCTTATCTTCACCTTCGTACACCGTCTTGCGGTTCACCGAGTACTCCCGCAAGAATAGTGTCAAAATCAGGGCAACCCCAGCCACTGCTGTGGTCACCACCCATACCATTGCAATCGAACTCGCCCACGCATGTAGCACCGCGTTGCGAAGGGTGACGTCCTGGTTGGGTCCAGTGTTATCAGTCAATGAGGATGACGGATGAACACGCAGCGACCCACAGGAATCAAGTGGACTCGGCCGATGCCATCGTTGAGCGCTGTAATACTATCACCGAGTCCAAGGCTGGCGATGTTTGGGATGGCTGCGAGTCTCCGGGGAAGTTCGATAGCAATAATAGCCTCACCAATGGCGATTCCAACGGCGCCACCCAGCGTGCTAAAAATTATCAGTCATTTCTGATAAGTTGAACGGGGAACGAAGGTTTGCTCACCGAAGGAACATAAAGGCACTAGTCGCAGTGGCCATATCTTTCAGAGGCATCGCTGCCTGAAGTGCCACCATCGGGGTTTGGAATAAAAAGCCCATCCCAATGGCTGCGACCAGAGGAAACAATTCCTGTTCGACGCTTTGAATGGTTGAGGATCGTAAAACAAATCATTCGAGAGGTGAAAATAAAACACATACATGCTTGATGTGTAGTCCAGCATGATCATGAGGCCTGTGCCTATGGTAAACAATGCACTCCCGAACCAAATCCCTGGGCGGTTTATTCCCATCTTTGAGACAATCCGTCCAGAGACAACGGCGAAAGCGGAGGACACGAGGGTGTACGGCAGCATTCTGAATAAAGTGGTGAGTGGGCCGGAAATGCGAGTACAAGGAAATAGGTACTTGACTCCTGCACCAGTAGCTGAAGAACCAAGTACTGGAGAAAATGTCAATCAAATGTTTGGACACGACAAACAAAAGAAAAACCTTGGTAAAACAAGGGAAGATAGCTAGGGTTCGGATTAGCGCGACCCTACTGAGACTTGGACCCCGTTGCCTATACTCACAACATTGCTGGAAGAAAAACACAATTTTGGAGAAATGCAGTAGCCAGAAGACATCCAGTGGTTCGTGTCTGTATAACACTGTCAGAACAGCGTGCAACGCTCGAGCTTTGAATTCACCTTGAATAAACGAGGAGGAAGGATGGCCGCACGTGTTGTGAACGCTTCGTTGACCACACCAACGACGAATAGAGTCGCTCCCACAGCAAGCGGGCCGACTGTCCAGGGTTCTGACCCTCCAAAACGTCAAGGATTCAATCGATCAACACAATAAGCATAACAACACAAAAGACTGACAGCTTTCTACGCCAAAGTTGAGCCCTACGAGGAGACAAACGACGCCTGCGACAAGACTGAAAAGTCCGATTAAATCAAGTTCCGCGATTTGGTCACGAAGCGGGCGTTTGGGAGGTGGATGAATGTTAAGGAAGACAAATAACAGAGTAACTGCAATTCCACCGAGAGGCCTGGAGATTTCGTGATCAGAGACGCTGGATTAACCGTTCCCATTGTAGTAAGTACGTACAAGTTGATGAAGAAACACCATCTCCATGATACATGTTGCGTTAGGGTCTTGGGTCCATTTAGCTCTTATGGTGGACATCTCGAACAATACAGCCTTACACCACCAAGGAGTGGTCCAGCCACGCTGTACAGAACAGAGTTAGCGGACCTGGAACCCAGATCTTGTGAATGGACTACCTCGCAACACCATACGTAGCGCCAAGTAGGCCACCATAACGTGCACGGCTACAGGATCGTCAGTAGAATCAGGAAATGAATCTTTCTGATCCTTCTATACGTACTCCTTCAACGAAACGATATCTGAAATAACGATTATCGAGAGTTGCATGATACCGCCGCCGCCGACCCCCTGGATTGCTCTGCACACGATCAACCAAGTCATGTTTTGCGCAGCCCCACAAAGCGCTGATCCAAACTGACATGATGATAATAAGTAAAGCGACACGTTCCAAGCAGGAAAACACACCAAGAACACAAAGATACATGAGTAGAGGAGTGGTTTTCGACCTAGTTTATGGGTAAGGAACATCTTATACATGTGTCGTGAATGGAGAACCCTACCAAACATATTGGACAGTTTCCCATAGAGGGGACCGAACGCGCCAGCTACAAGCACGTATGCACTAGCGTGATGAGTGTTAACCCAACGGTGCGATGATAAAGAGAATCGGGCACACTTTCCAACCCAGCTGTAATTATTGCCACCCTGAAGATCAGCTACGATGGTGGGGAGCGCAGTTACGACGATAGTCTTGCATTTTCCCCGTCAGATGCACCCGCTGAGCAACGACGCCTCTAACTCACATGATCCAGCGCTCCAAGGAACATTGTACACGCCAAAGCGAAGCTGACAATACCTAACCTGTTCTTGGGCAGAACATGCTCCTCATTCTGCTTCCAGGAAGCACCTGGCTCCCTCGGCGTTGAAACGTGTTCTTCTTGGTAGGAAGACTGGGAAGGCATGGTCTTGCGGTGTCTTGGCCATCTGAAACGACCGAACGACGTTTTAACGAGAGTGAGGACTCGTAAGACACTGAGCCCAATTCGCTATGGCCATGTTCCAATGACCCAATCCAGCTAGCGATCACCGCCGCAGCCCTTTATCGCCCGAACTGGCCCGGCATTACGCGCATGCCGATGTGGGTTGCGGACGATCATGGATGATAGATAACACTCCAGTGTGAACGTTTCAGAATAAATGAATGTAGTACGACCAGTAGATCTTCCTCGCAATCAGCGACCAGCGCATGTTTTTCATGGACTTGTCAGTGGCATGCAGAATGAGCGTGTTCGAATTCTTCTTCTTCATCCCGCTGGCACCTTGGGTGAACGCCACGTCTAAACTTCGAGTTTCCTTGGCTTCTCGAACTGGAACTGGTGCCGATACCTGCCACGATGCTGCTACTGTACGCACCTTGCCAAATGATTAGGTTGGAGCTCGCGCTGGCACATGGCCTTACCAAAGCAGAGGCATCACACGCCGCACGGATCCATCTTGGATGAGCTAATGGAAGACACTCACAAGTGCACTAATTGAATGGGCTCTCGTAGCAGCGTTGGAGTATAAGGGTCATGTTGAACTTGTTTCCGAGGTGTCCCAGTTGCTAAGGAAGAGACTCGGAACTGCCAGTGGTGATCGATGAACAGCTGTTGGCAGCGGCATCAGCTGAGATAGTATCGTGCTTGTCAATGATAGTGTTCGCATGCCGCCGTACTGTGTTTTGCTTAAAGCCAAAGTATATTCAATCAATCTAGGGCAGTCAGTCCTAGTCAGTATCGACATTATTTGTGCCGCCCATGCCAAACCGAAAGTGTGCATCAAAGAGTCAACGACCAAGAATGTGTCGAGGTGATCGATCGCACTTCGAGCTTCAACACGAACAGTCTTTCATTAACACCGTGACATCGGGCACGTTCCCGTCCGCGTAAAACCTATCTTGGTCGTTAAAAAAATTGAAAAGAAAAAGAAAAAAAAGTCTCTGATAAGTAAAGCATGCTATTAAAAAAATCCACTAAGGACAAAAGTACTTTCAAAGCCAAAACGTCGCACAGGGCAATCCTGCGTCACCCGTGGTAGTGCCCATTTGGTGTCTGCATCGCGCCGGCACTCACAACACGCGAAAGCGGCGTCTGTCTAGGTACCAGCGTCGTCAAACTGATCTGCGACGCATTTCTCGACCGAGCCATCGTCGGCGACAACGACGCTATGCTATGCGACACCGTCTCGTCCGGCAGCGGCATCGGCGCGGGCCCCAATGTCGGCGAGGGCGCTCGCGAGTGGTATTGAGACGCTGTAGAGGTGCCGATCGAAGGGTAGGCGGATTCATAAAGCGAGGGAGAAGTGCGCGTGGTGGTAGGGGATGTGGGCAAAGAATGGGTATGTCGGAGGAGGGGTCGGGCGGGTTGGGAGGTCATGTTGAGCGGTGGGGGCCGGGGACGAGAGAGGTTGGAGGAGGAGACGAGACGGCGGAGGGGTCGGAGGAGAGAAGGTAGCAACATGGAAGATGGAGTGGGTTGCGAAAGACTACCCTCTTCCATCAGGTACGCATTGTCGACGCCGCGTTTCAATGACGTTCGCCTCAATCGCCGTAATGCGAGGCCAAACGGTCGACGTAGCCGAAGTGCCATGCAGAACAAGAGCGACAGCACGACAGTGTAGAATAGAAACATGACAGGCGAAAAGCCAAGGGACTCTCGTGTCAAAACAGGGGGTAAATGTTGTGATATCTGCTCCTCGATCGCATCCAAGTCTAGAAAAGGTGGCCGAATCGGCGTGATGGGAGGATTCCGCAAGTTCGTGGGTATATCCTGTACAGGATCCACGAGAGGTTTGCTATCACTGGACAAGGGTTTCACCTCTTTGCTCGCTTCAAGGACCATTTTCCCGAGCGTCCAACTAATCGCAATGCCTCCGACGGTATCCGCAGACTGGAATATAGGTCGCCCGAGTCCCTTCTTGTCAGCTTGTTTCGCGACCTGTTCGCCTTGAGTAGTGGAATTACCTCCAGGGTCGACAATGCGAGGTATCCCAATACCTTCATGCAATACGTTCGCGACCCATGCTGCTTTGAAACACTGCATCTGCAATCGTGAGATCTCGACCTTGTCATCCCATATACCCGTCTTGACGACCTGTCCGTTCTGCATCATCTCCCCGTCTTTACCGAGCAAACCCGCCTTTTTCGACGTTTCGTGTTCCTCGACGATTCCATCCCAGTCTCGCGCGCAAAACTGCGTGGCAGCGCGCTCGTACTGAACAAAGTCATACGGACCGCCGAGTCCGAACACTTGTTCCGAGGAATACCAGTACTCTGAGACACCGATAAAGTGCGAGGACAAAAAGTTGATGCGGGGGACATGAACGCCATTGAACAAACATGGCGCATCCGAACATGGGGCGTCCTTGTTGAGGAGCGGCGCAGTCTCTTGTAGACACTGCGTGAAGGAACCCGTGCCAACCAACGTACGCGACGTCGTTTGATGTGCGTAAGGACCCCCGTGCGAGGGCACCGTCTCCGTGAGGGCGAGGTCCTTGGGTAGACACGGGTCGTGTATCGTGTGCGAATCCATACCGTCGAGCGTCTGCGCACCCTCCGCACTCTTGACCGCCTCGGCAACATACCGTTCCCTCGCCTTATTCGCCCCATAGCCCAACCACGTCGTCACAAATACCTTGTGCTTGATCTCCGCCCCTCCCAACAGCCTCAACCGGACATCGACCAACGCCGCTTCGTTCGCCTTTATCTCTTCGTCCGCAGGCTCAAACGCAATCTGCGTCGACGCCCCGCCCATATCCAAGAACCCATACGTCGTCTTCTCGTCCTTGTGACGCCCAATAAAGCCATCCATCAGATAATTGACGGCTATCCATCCAAAAAGGCCTTCTTCCTCGCCGGTGATGATCTGCACGCTTGAACCGCACGGCCCCTCTTTGGACTCGGGTTCGATACGAAAGGGGGAGGCGGTCCGGAGATAGGTACACGCCGCGTTCAAGACGCGCGCCTGCTGAAAGGGCGTCAGAAAGCGCATTCCTGCAGTCGCTAGCAGGAAAAGCGGCGTATCCGACTCAAGCGACGGTGGGATTTGCGAACGTGCATGTCGGATCAGAGGTTCCAAGTACCCAGCCACCCCCTCCGGGTTGTCCCCAAACGAAGATAAACCTAGGTAGGAAGAAAATACCGTCGGAATCAGCCTTGAACGTGTCTCCGGAGGCGCGCAACAAAGTGTGCAAAAAAAAAAAGGGGCATGATACGCACCAGGCTCGACCTTTTTGATCCACTCCTCCCCGGATTGAACGCCTTTCTCTACCTCTGGCAACACGTTCCGAACGGCGTCTCCATGGTCTTCAAGAACGACTTGTGGGTCTTTCCAGCTGTATATCTGAAGCCGCGAGCCAGACGATCCAGCGTCAATTACAATTCCAAATCGCCGTGCGGCTAACCAGGCTTCGCTGGACGTCGGCGGTGGCATTGACAAGCATCTACTGAGAGAAACGACCGCAGAGAGCTTTCACGAAAGCTCGTTTCGTGTATAATACAGTGCGACGACGCGAGGGATGTGGAACCAAGGATTGCCAAAATTATGGCTGCGTGCGAGGATTATAAGTAGTGAAGTATGATAGAGCGGCAAACCTCAGCCACATAAGTGTCACCGGTTCACCGCCACCCGTGCATCAGAGATGCGCTCACTCGAGGCGGTGAGAAAGAATTACACAGAAAACGCTACATACAATGGCAACAATACGACGAGTAAAGTCAAGGAATATAGTGTATGCCAAAAAAGTGGGATGAAGCAATGTCCGATTGCCAAACGAATAGAGCTCACGGTCTCGAGACGGTTCCTCGCCCGAGCCGTGACCGCGTCCCACTCTGGACGATGTCCGCCTTCTTCTCCTCTGCCTTCTTGTTTGGATCAATACCCAATAACCTGGCTTGTGCTGCTCGAAGCCTCATCACGTCGTCCACCCAGTCCGTCTCCGCAGCTTTGCGAGCACCCACATCGTGCAATCTTTGCTCCTCTTCGGGAGAGAGAAGCACGGGGGAAGTGCGTTCGCCAGATCGCCAAAGGAGGAGCTGTTGGATAGATTCGGGGAGGAGAATGTTGAGACAATACTGTCAGTAGAACACAAGTCAGCGACTGTAGTTCAGACTGATAAGAGAGGCACTTACGTCGAGCTTCTCGATACCGGTCAAAGTCTCAAACTCTTCACACACAACCAGAGCACTTCTCCGAGAGAGTATCGGTAGGTCTTCGTCTGGAACGGGTGTAAGGGGGCTCGGTTGGGAAGGCGTATCCTAGGACGTGGATGAGAACACGTCCACGGCGATACAACCAGATTACCTTGGATGTTTCATCCAGTGGGTCAACCTTCAACCTAGGCACTTCGGGATGGGAAGGTAATAACGATGGTTCAGTTGCGACTGCTTGCGAGACTTCGGCCAGAAGCTAGTGTGTACTCAGGGTCAGATCCCATGGGAAATTTCGATATGCCATACATCCAATTGACTCTTGGCTGCCAGGGATGCTTGCTTAACTGCAGGACTCAGGGCTACACCGTTCGCAGAAGGAGGTAAAGACACCGGTTGCTATAGTTCGTGATTTGGGTTGAATTAATCAAGACAACGGCAATGGACGTTACCTGTTCTTGCCCATCAACAGCCATCTCACAGTCCTGAGTGACCTGTTCGTCAGGTGCAGACGGAAGTAAAACCTCATTCCCCGCGCTGTTGTTCTGATCTGCGGGTACGTCTTCCGGGAGGACTGCGCCATCGATACCTGTCATCTTAATGTCCTCTGGCGAATCGCGAGGCAGAGTTTCCGCCTGCACGACTTCTGGAGGAAGGTCATTGATGGTGGCTCCTCCCTCTACCCCACCCGCCACCTCTGCTCCACTGGCCTCGCGCTCGATGTCCTCAGTGTCCAACCTCTCAGGTTTGACCCCATTGTCCCCAAGCACCCACTTACATATCGCCTTCTGAACCGCTTTTACGAAACGCGCATCCATACCCCCTCTCACACCAGCCGACTTCAAGAGCGCAACCCTCTCCGACCCACCCCTCATGAATGCCTCATGCTTCTCTCTCGCAGGTACGTATACCTTGTTTAAAATGGCTTGCAAGACGGGTTTCACATAGGCGAGTTGTGCGCGGATGGAAAGATCTTCAAAGTCTTCTGCGGGTGGTGGCGGCGGTAAAGCAGAAGTGGTGTCGTTAGGATCGTCGGCGTTGGTATCGTCGTCGATACTGTATTCCCCACCTTCGTCTCCAGACTCGGGATCGTCGATGGTCTTGACTGCACTCTCCCACTCTCCCAATGTACACCGGACGAATCCCTCCTCTTCCGAAGTCCAAAACCTATCCCTCGTGATCACGTGTTGTTCGTCATCCAAGAACTTGACCTTGTATTTCTCCTTCCGATCTGGGACATGTTCGAGAATCTGGCCGGGCCAGTAAGAGCTTCCTGTTTTGGGAGCCATGGCGAGAACCAGTTCTCCGGGAATTTGCAGGGTCGGATCCGGGAGACAGGGCGACGGGCTGCGAGGTGTGTTCCCGCTTATGTCGTTCTTCAGGTTCGCTCTCGAGCGCTGCGGTTTCAACTTCCTCGTCGAGTCCGTCGGCTTTGACTTTTTCCGAGCTGAGTTTGTAGGCTTGGGCAAAGACTGCCGGATGTCGGACATGTCAGCATCTGAGTCGTCGAGAGAGTCGTAGAAACTGCCTCCGGCGGTGGCGTAGGACGATAAAAGTGCTGGAAGCCCATCTTTCTCAAGCGTGGAGGCCTTTTCCATACTCTGGACAGCGGATTCCCATTTGGCTTCAATGGATGCATCTTCGTCAAGGCGTTGTTTCTTGGTCGGAGGACTGACATCATCATCGGAAGTGAGGCGAAATGTAGTACGTGAGAAGCGCTTAGCGCCACTATCGTCATTAATGGATTCGATATTGGAGCATGAAGGGGCAAAGATGGTACACAGGCCTCTGCTGGACGAGGACGAGGATGGAAAGTCGCCGAACATTGACACGCGGAGAGGTTGTTTCTGTACAACCTGCGGTGACGCATATAGATATAGAGTATCCACCTCAAGACCTCAACGTTGCAACTCACCTGGGCGGGCCACCACATGAAGGATTCAGACAACTCGGAATGACTCTGGCTGTCCGCAAGCACACCAAACTGGTTGACAAGTATCCAAACGGCATTTCCAATATCCCAGGCGGCATCAAGATCCATTTGTGCACTTGTCTCGGCATGCCTTTGCTTCCGTTTGGGAGACAGAGGCTGTGAGAATAGACTGAATTGTGACGGGGTGGGCCCAAAAGAGCGCATAGGAAGGGTTTTCGCCATGCAAAGTCGCTTTGGAGGGGCCGAAATCGACTCATCGGCCGGAAGTGTAGGTGAGAACGGCAAGTCTTTCGTAGACACTGTAGGGGAGGTCGGTGCGCTCGACAAGGGAGACGGGGACGAGATGAAAATCGAGTTCAGCAGGTCTTCTCTGCGAAATGACGAAGCGGATGTCTTGCGCTTACGCGACGTCGTTGCCACTTCACGGACTTTGGCTTTGGCTGCATGTGATGACGGTGCGGGGGTGAACGTTGCAGGTTTAGCCTTCCTTGACATGGCTGGCTTTCTTTCCGGAGATGAAGGGCTGCCTTTGAGCGGGGAAGAGAGGTGTTTTCCTGTCGCACTATAGCGGAATTTGACGGACTTTGTTCTGCTGGCTGGTCCGCGAAAAGGGTTGGATGTAGGTGAAGATTCGATATCAGAGCGACCTGGCGAGTCGGTCAGTTGTTCTGCAAAACTGGCGGACGCTTTCTGCGCTGCCCCGCGCGCTGGCAGAATCCGGACAGCCAATCCCTGTGGACTGGTCATGTAGTAGGCAGGTCCGAGTCTGTGCGCGCCAGTCACGCCGCCTCGTGACAGACATGGTCACTCCTCGCTGACATAACAAAACATTGACCTTGACCTCCTCCGTCGACGCGATGATCAGGATCCATCCAGAACGACTGCGGCGACGATAACGAGGCTAGTGCGTGGCTCGGTGCAAGTGACCGCACCGTTGAGTGGTATCAAGCCATGTCCCAGGTGACGCCATCGCTCGTCGTTCACGGGGGCCAGCCCCGGTAATCATTACCGCCTTCACGTTTTCTCCATGCACCCCTTTGTCCCCATCCACCACCCCATGTTTTCCGTAGCAGCTGCGGCGCGCACAAGCAGCCCTGGTTCATCCCCACTAAACCCCAGCCTCCGCACGTTCGGCGTCCCATAGAACCTCGATCACATTGTTTCCTGCGCGATCAGATCCATCCAATACGTTGCTCGACATTTCAAACCGTATTTGAGGCCTATGACACGCCTTCGAGGATGCAATGCAGCATTGCCGCGGCCTCCATTCTTCAGAGCCCCCAGTTAAAGTGTTCCGTACGCGTCAACAATCAATCATCGTCCGCTTTCCGGTAGGTCCACTCTATCACCACTGAATACGCCAGTTTAACGTCGAGTTTGCTTTCTGCTATCGCATGTAACGCAACGATGCATTACTAGATATGAAATCAAGGCCCCTAAGATTATCGATGATCCACGGCTCACTGCCACCACGCTGTTTTTTCGCAGCCGTTCGTCCACATTTTTTTCGTTGCATGTATAGCGCCGCATACTAGGACATGGTGTTCAGTCAGTCGACTCGTGTTGACCCCCACTATACCCTTCGGAATACAACGGGATATCTCGTGTACAGTATCGCCCTTGCTCGACACCATCACGCTGAATGTCTGCTCAGATTTCGTATGTCACGATACTCCCTCCTCCATCTCCGAGGTAAATTTCTACTCAGAGCTGCTGTAGGACGAACGTTGGCGGCAGTGTCCAGGCAGTACAGTACAAGAAAAAAAAATTAGCGAGATGAGTGGTGTCTGAGTGGGCAGAAGCAGCAGCATGTGTATCAGCTTCCAGTCCTGCCTCTGGGCATCGCCGTCTCATGTTAACGGTGTGCCGAATTCCGTTACCGTACCTGCAAAGGAATGATTATCGATGTGACAATTTTGTACCATTTTCCTAGATCGTGCGTGTTGGCACTGCATGCATGGCATATGCTATCTTTACTCCTGCTTATTCCCAACACGAACCGCGTACGTATTACGGTGCCTTGCAGGAGTGATTGGTGAGTCTTCCGTCCTTCTATCTCTCCTCCGCGTCCTCATACTTGCAGACAAGCTTTAGTTTGATGCTGGCGACATCTTCCGTGGCACAATCACCTCCTTCTCTACCATGCCATATCGTGCTGCTTGTCGGCCTCTGCTGGCGATGCCCCTTCATATCCAATAATTGAACTCTAATTACTCCTGGTTACTGCTTCTTTTCTTGTTTTGCTATCTACCATGACTCCCCTTTCCACGTTCGTCAACTTCTGTCCTTCCTTTCCGCAACTGCGTCTATGGGATGGTTTCAAATTCTGTTTCGCAACCTGACATCCTTCGTCGAAGACTCGTCCGCTGCGCTGGCCCCCCCTCTGGCTGTACACGTTTGCCGACGATAACGAGCACAATTTGATATCCCCACCGTTCACTGCTGTCTCGAAGACACTCCCTCGATCTCCAACTACTGTCGTTCCTTCACCGGTTGTCACAGCGTTCGATCCCAGTCAGCCTGGTATGCTGTCACTGCTATTATTTCCCTCTAACGCCACATCGCCGGTCAGAAACACCTCTATAGAATCTTTACACACCGCGTTCGAACATTACCTCTAAATGATGCCACTCCGATCTACGTGGACACCCCATCGACGCGCCAGATGATGCCACACGCACGTTTATCTGGCATCGCGTCGCCAATCAGATTTATACCTCGAACGAACGTTACGAACGCCATTTATGCGGGCGCCCGCACTGTCATATTCGATGACGCCCATCTCGTAGGCGCGAACTGCGCCGATTTCATGAATGTATATCGACGCTTCATTCTTTTTTTCGTAACCGAAGGGTTCCATGGGTCCCATCTGAACCTTGTTCGTCAGCGCGCCCCGAAGCCGTTCTTCTTTTTGTTTCGTTCGCTCTAGGCTTTCATGACGATGCACGGACCCATATCTATGATGGCTATATATCCACATGTGGGCGATTCAGGCCGTAGTAGCGTCAAGTACCGCCCGGCGATCGCTCGCGATGCCGTGAGGTCCATGTCAGGGTGCTTCGACCTAGCTCATGTGGACAATCCATGGGACAGATTTCCACAGCAAACGAACGCAAACGGACTGTGATACGGATGCAAGAACCCCCTAACCCTCTAAATATTCCGCGCCACTGCCCAGTCATTGCCTGGGCCAACCCCTCCGTCGCAATACGCAAACCCTATCTTTATTTTCGTCGACGCGTCGTCATAGGGCACGGCAACCGTTGCCTGGGATGACGCAGCACCCGCACAGAAATATACGCCTCGATGATTCGAAATGTCATCTCCATCTCTCCATCGTCGTTTCTCCATATCTGATCCTGATATCATGACGTCGCTTTCGTTCATTTCAGGTCATGTTCAATTAAATGGGCCCGAGCGCGAACGCTCCATTGTCGATTGCACGGAAGGCCTACCCGGGGCTCTCAATCGCAAAACGCCCTCAACCCCCGATTCGGATGGTGTCCTTTATGATGCCAAGGATCGATATCAATACGAGTTTTCCACACTAGCGTTTGTTTGCAGGGTCGCTGTATAAGGTTGGGTCATGGGGTATTCGAACGCGGGGGTAAAAAGATATGGTTCATACGCACGCGACAATAACCCTCATTGAATAAAGAAAGAAAAAAAAAAAAAAGTCCTTTTTTTTTCGACGATGTGTATGTACAGTATTTTGAATACGTCAGTTCGCCAAGCGTCCTGCACCCGAGGACTTGTTGACTCTCTCCTCGGTCCCAAGGCCAAGGCCCGGGCGAGTCTATTGGCACACAAAGTCATCGTCTTGGTTACATATCCATATCCGCCGCACTCGAGTCCCTTCACAACAGAGAGAATCGACATCCCGATCAACTCATGAGATGCCCGCTTCGTCGTCCGTCTCCCCTCGTCCTTATCGGACGTGTTGCATATCGGGGATTACGAGGACACGGACGTATTTACGCGCACGGATCAACGCTCGAACGTCGCTCCGTCGAGGGAGGAAAAAGGCAGCTAAAGAGACGATCAAGCCAAGGCGTTGTGTGTATACACAACGAATCCATGCCACAACCAAGTGAGTTGTAGCCGCGTCGCATCATAAACGAAGAAGCAGAAAGATTTCGGAAAGACGCGACCGAGGCGCGTGATACACCGTCGGACGTTCGGAATTACCCAAAAACACGCTCTAGGCCAGAACATGGACAGGGGGACCAAAAGGTACGCGAAACCACGACACCGTAGCGTGTGCGATCCGAGTACACGAAGAGGACGCTTGCTGGCACTGCATATGGTGCGTTGGACGACTCGCCAACCGGCACAGGATTCAGACACTTGTGGCCCCAAAGGGGGGAGATGCGTTCATCTTATACGACTAAAATTAGTATATAGCGTATTCTTCCTCGGGCTCATGGTGTGCGACCCTTTTTTTTTTTCTCGTGTGCACTCAACAATGAGTGACGCGTTCTGAAAACGTGGCCCACGGGGTCGTGTGTGTACTGGCAATAGTCTTTTATGAATTGTGCCTGGAGAGAATAGGGGTTTTGTTACAAGCGGTCAAGAATCGGGAGAGTTGCACATGACATGGGTACTACTACTACATGTGTGCGGGCCAAGGAAGAAACCCTAGTACTACGATAGCCGAGAGAAAAAGGAAGGTGCATAAGTTATTCTGAACCCAAGGCTGCGCGGAAAGAGAAAATGAAAATGGTATCAGGCAAAGAAGATAGAAGCCAGACGCGAGGCAGCGACGAGACAAGAAGAAGAAACAAAAGGAGTGGTTGCGCGTATTAGAGCTACAAAGTGCTTCCATACAAAATGCCAAATTCGTTCAAACAGTCTATAGCAGTCGGCGGAGGAAATTATGAGTGGACAATGTTCGTTGTCTTGTCTTGACCTACAACATATTCTTCATGACGTTCACAAAAATCGTATCAAGTGGGGAATAAAAGAGAAAAGAGAAAACGGGGAAAGGTCAACGCTCATGGGAGCGTGCGCGGAGAGAGTGGTCAATCGAGTGTCTTCTCTGGAGCCTTTTTCTAGACGGCCGTAGCTCCGACGCAAAGCTCATTAGCCGGCTGAACAACGGCTTTTTTAATCCACTGCCGCCACCGCTACTCGCACCCGAATAGGGCGAGTGCGGCGATGACGCTGATTTAGTGGTGGAACTTGCCGTGTAAAGCGAGGGTTCGGGTCCGCCCTATATACGCCTGATTGTTAGTTGGCTGTCCTGGTATTGAGAATACAAGGGGGGGGGGGTGGGACGTCGTAGACGACTTACCAGAACCTTGACTTTTTGGCCGGGGGTCGGAATGATGTAGTACGTGCTCCCAGAGTCCCCACTCGCTACCTCGCTGATGGGAGTCTGCGCACGGTGCGTGCTGTTACTTCTATGCATGGGACCTCTCGGCCCATACCGTGGTTCCTCAAGCACAGACGAGAGATTGCTGCGCACGGAATTGTATGGTGCCGCCGTGATACGAGGGTACTGCGGGAAACCAGACCCTGTCGGGGAAGATACCGTGTATGTCATTCCGGGAGCTTTGTGGGGGGCATAGACAATAGTAGGCGGGGCGTAATGATCACTCGCATGGTGATGCCCCGGGGCGTAAACGATCGACGGAGGTGGTCGATTACCACGTGAGTGTGAGTGGCTGGGATGTTGATGATCGTATGGGTCATGAATGTGCTGCGAGTGCGAGTACATGACAGGAGGGGGCCCTTCGATATGGTTGGGTGGAATACGTGGAGGAAGAGGCTCGATCACCTCTGGCTCGTCTTCGTGGGGAACAGAATGCAATGCTTGACGGCGGGGAGGCTCCGACGACCGACGGGGTCTATACGTCCCCGTGGGGCGATGGGGTTGCGCATTTGGATCAGAAGGAAGAATGTGGATCTCTTCCGGAGGCGTCGAGAAGTCGTCCTCATATGCCCTGGGCAGACCATGTCGCGCAGAATGGTGATGCGGCGCCACATGCTCCGGGTGTCGCGAGTGGTGTTCATCCGCGGCGGACCTCGCGCGGATGTGAGAGGGGTGCGCCATGTGGTGACGGGGACGTAAATTAGGACCATGGCGAGATGCTGATCGCGGGTCATGCGTATGCTCGTAGTGCCAGTGGGAGATAGGGATGGCTGCGCGACCGTCACCGTATCTGAGGACCATCTTCGGGGGGAGGGAGTGGGAGCTGTCGTCGTCTGAGTCGTGTTCCTCTAGCTCTGCTACGACGGACGGCGGGCTTTCGGGGGAGTGGAATTGACCGTAATAAGGCGAGTGCGAGTGCACCCAGTACGCAGTACGTTCCTTGGTGTTTCTGAAGACCGCGATGGCTTCAGGCGAGGTGGTGTACTCTGTCATGGAGGTGCAAGGCAGCCGTTTAAATTGGCCTCGCAGAAGAAGGGAAGACACAGCCCAGTCGACGTGGTGCGTGGGGGCAGAAGAAAGAAAAAAAAAAAAAAGGAAGAAAAAAGAGCTGAGAACGGCGTAGGCTTTATAAGAGCTGTGAGGGAGTTGGAAAATCCCGTGTCAGTTACGAGATCATCACCGTTGGGAGAGCCCGAGTTTGGGATGGATACGGAGGGGGTCGAGATCCAGATAAGAGAGATCCCAACTAACTCATCGCCTCGTCAGCGGGAGATTTCAGCCCTGATTAGACTCATGTCGACTTATTTCCGGTCTAGCCAGTAGGAAATTTCCAGATCAATACCACTTGGATCGCGCTCTCGACAAGATTGGCATCATCTGAAACGTGTGCACAACGAGGCAGATACCTCAGATATACAGCTACTTTTCAGGACACATTCACAGCCTGCGCTGCGCGTGAGCCGAATCATTAAATGCCGAGTCAGTACAGTACACGCCGTTGGGTTTTGATCGCACTGATGGCAGCGTGGCCCCTCGACAGACGCACCTATGCTGTCAGCTCTCCAGAGGGCTGAGTGTGGCATACAGCAAATGCGGTACCTAACCAACTCACCCCATATCCATCCAACAATGACTCCACCTGCCGAGACGATTCCATCTATATGTGTCAGTGACCAGGAACTCAGGTAAAGGGCATCCGTCAGTCTATCACATCATCATGATGGCACATGATCCATGCCTTCATTCAACAAAACAAACAATAGCACTTCCTCGACTCGGAGGCGGACCGTTCAGGCGCTCTCTCCTTTTGTTCCCACTTCAGGCTAGGTCAGCCCAGATGACGCGAGTCTCGCTCCCGTGGGAGTCAGCCCTCGACGCTTGAATTTGCCAACTTGGACGACGCGGAAATCCCCGGCGCTGCTCCCAGACGACATCCGTGTCTGTGCGGGAACTGCGGCTGCGCCAGGGGGCCCCGGTGAAGCAGTGCTCCGGCTTGTACGAGTATAGGCGGCGCAGCCAACCAACCCATTGAGTCATTGACAGACACATCCACCACTGTCAAGGAGAGCGCCGACTTGGCATATTCGACCACCGTAGTGCGTCCACCAGAAACGTCCAAGAAGTGGTATAACGGCAAGCCACAAACCTGTGCCGATGAAGTCGCCAACCCCGGGTCCAACAGGCCGACCTGGGAGCATCCGATACGTAATCTCACCCCCCTGCTCCGACACTGACGAGGTCGATGCTCAAGGCTGTGGATTGAATCCCGGCAGGATCGAGTGATACCCGTCGCTACACTGTCCGGTCGAAGCCTGAGAACAACCCCTCCGAAAAACACGCGACTTGCCTGGTACGCCAGCCCAAAGATATCGATAACCCACGACGAAAAGATAGACACGGCGCGGGTACATCGCTTTCTGAAACGAACGTCACTGACGAAGGCGAGCGAGCGGCCAACGGTCGAAGAGGGCGGGTGTTTGGAGGGTAATACGTTGTCGAGTGGCGGGTCTTGTCCTGGACGGTTTTTTTTTTCTCTCTTTGTGACGGCAGGTGAGAGACGTACGGGTTTTATACTCTGGCTTTGAACGTTTGAATGTCCAGTTGGTTCATGGCAAGGCACAAATCCTCACAGGCGACATCGGCCCTGTGTGACCGTATCCCAGCCTCCTCACCGACATAGTACGGAGATAGAATCAGGGCCTTTGCTGCGCATGGGCCATGGTATGAATAGCGAGTTGTACCGCGAGGAACGATATCATTCCTGGCTTGGACTGAAGCTTGAAGAATCAGGATGCTCTCTAAAGTCAGGGGCCCCGGGAAGCGGCTACTTTCTATGCGTCCCCAATTCCGATTTACGTAATTGCGATTACGTTCTTCCCGCACCAACAAAATGCACAACGCTGCATATCATTCCAACCAGAGTGATGACAATATGGATTGAGTAGATTGAGTAGGAAAACCATGTGTGAACCATGCAACAGTATTAGTGTAGCAAGCAAAATGACGAAAAGAGGATGGAAACAGAAAAAAAAAAAAAAACTAAAGCAGCGAGCGATGCGGCATGGCTATCTGCAAGCAATATTAAAAGGATTGGACGGCCTCCCACATCAAAAGAAAAGGAGAGAGAGAAAAAAGAGGAAAACAAATTCGGGCATCTAAAAAGCTTTCACGCCATAGAGAGTCGCTGATTAACTTGTTTTCGTCCGTTGACTGGGAGGGTACTTGCACGCCCCACATCGGCATTTTCGACACCAAGGTAAAATCCTGGAGGCAAGGTTTGTGGGACTGAAGGAAAGGCATCAAAAATGTCCTTGTCGAGAAGACTGGAGGCAGGGGAGAACTCCGAGTTCGAGTCGACGGGTGATATCCAGGACGTTGAACGAGCACCAATGTCTTCACCATCAGGGTGTGCCCCGGTCGACAATTCGGAAGGAAAAGAGAGCGAGAGAGTCGGCTGCGATGACTCATATATCGAATTCCGTTCTGACGCTACGTAAACAAAATCACCAAACGCATGTGTTGGAAGGCATCGTGAGACATACCTTGGTCTGCCGTGCTCACGTTGGACTTTGTCCGACTCCTGTTGAAAATCTTGTCGGCAATGGAGCTTGAACGGCCCATGTTGGGTCCACCTTTCTTGGGAGATGCGCTTGGCCAAGCGATACCGAATCCCTTCCGCTTGCCACTATCTGATGGTGTTGTTACAGGAGAAGAGTCTTCAGACGACATCGACATGCTATCCCGAGGATAAGAACCAGGCATATAGCTGGATGATCGTCGACTTGTGAGACGATAGATATTCGACAGGTACTTTCGATGTGAAGGCGATCGTTGTGAGAATGTGGTAGACGCGAGACTTCTGCCATCCGTCTCATCCCCCTCTGTAATTTCACCATCGGCCAAAGGCTCTCTGATCGATGGGATGGATACAGAACGCATCGAGTGCGAACCACTATCGAAAGAAGGCATATGGGCATGCTCAGTGAGGGTGGAAGCTGACGCATGTCGAGGGTCTGGTTGGAAGAACGCGCTAGTGGGGGTAGCTGCTAGTAGTTCTTTCGCTTTCAAAGCCGTGCCATCTCCTTCTGTAAGCCTCAGCTCCAGTAATGCTGCATCCTCGAGGAGCACTGCCAGGTCGCCAAAGTTTGGACTTGGAGGTACTTCGACGACATTGCCGTTGACACTCCTCCGCTGTTGGGTCACCTGTGGTATTGTGAATGGGTCAAGGCTGGATGCCGCGGGGGGAATCGGTATCTCGGCGACCTTGCGGTGAACGACAGCCTTGAAAGTAGGTCTTCTCTGCGAACGAGCCTCGGTCGTTGGATTAGGTGGCGGGATGGTGGGCGGAACAGACACTGTTGGATCTGGTGTAGGGCTACCTTGGGAGGCAGCAACCTGCTTCGTCACCTCCTCGGGGGGTGACATTGGAAGACTGGCGATGACAGTCTTTGCACGAGCAGGTGTGGGTATAGGAGGAGTGGAAGGGGTATCAATGGGCAACGGGGATGGGGGAGATGAGGCGGGTTTAGGAAGTGATGGAGACGGTTGAGAGACAGCTGACTGGGGAGCAGATTCATAGTCTGATTGGCCATCGTTGCTGCTTTGGTCAACGACAGGAGACTGTGAGACACTCTGAGACGCGTCGTGGACAGGAGACGGGTGATTTTGGGGTGTTGGGTCCTCAGCAACGACCTCGGGACTAGCTGGCGATGGCTGCTCCGTAACAGGTGCTTCCAGACTTGATGGTTGGGGTTCGTCCACTTCCAACAGTGTTGCCTCGACAGTAGGTTCCAGAATAGGGGGTTGTGAGTCGGGCACGGAGGGAGACGACGCGTCGACAAACTCCACCCCTTCGCTCATGACGCGTCTCGCAGAGCCAACGTTAATCGCGAGCGAATTGCGTCGTGGCGAGAGACCGTTTGGCAACGCCGGGACGGGTTCGTCTGTCGAAAAGTTGGATGAACCACCCGACAACGACGTACCGGCCGAGATGCATCTCTTCCTCGGCCCGGGTGACTCTGAATCGTCCGTCTGATTAACGGGTGGTCCACTCGGCCTGCCCAGACCGGGGACCCGATTTCCGTAGAGTTCACCGCGCTTCTTGGGTGGTGCATTTTCTGCTAGCTGGGGTGCACCCATCGCGAAACTTGCGCGTGGAACAGGCACGCCTCCTTTTTCCTCAAACTTTGCAATTTTGTCCCGTAGCCCACCCGTGCCCGCGCTGGGGACTCTCGGCGCGGACTGGTGCGTGTTGGGCGACACACTGCGTTGCTGGAGAGCTGCTATGCGTTCCTTGAGGTTCACGGGCGGTGTTTGGCCTCTGGATGTCGCCCTGGTTCGAGGGTTAGTCGGACGTGGTCGTTCGGTTATGTCGAATACACCTACATGATTCAGATCACGGCCTAAAAACGCGGCAAGATGGGTTTACAAAGCGACCAGCGAGAAAAGACAACCAGCCAGGGTGGTTTGAGGTCCAAGACGCTCAGAATGCCGACGGTTCCTGATCCCTCGAGGATGGACCGCGACTGGAAGAAGGGAAGAGGGACGGTGCTGCACGGACAAGAGTTGAGCAACTGGTAAATGTCTCGAATGGGCCAGCAAGAGTGTTGCATGAAACTCAGCAAATGGTTTGCTACGAGCGTCTAGCATGACTACTTGCATAATTAACACCGCCTTGTTGGCAACGGCTAATACATATCATCATACTAAAATAACGTCGTCGTCTCTGTCGTGAGGCCCAATTCCTCTCGATAGCCTGTAGGATCGTCGTCTCCTCATACGGCCCTTTTCCGTGTCGTCATCCGACCCCGCAGTGTCATATGCCTGATCCTCCAGCTCATATTCTGACAGATCCTCTTCATCGGTCGTGTAGTAGCTCGTCACTGCATCACATCGACCCGCTCCATTGGTGTCGCCTGACCGCGCGAGGCGACGTTCCTGGATGTCATACCTTCCGCTTTCGTCCGGATTTCCTTCCTCTACAACCTCGTCGTCAGACTCGAGCTCCATGTCGCCATCCCACTCTTCTTCCATCTTCCCTTTCACGTCCTGATCAGTCACGACCGAAGCTTGTGGAGAGATACGAAGAAGCTGGTGCAACAACCGCTTTTCATATACCTCTTGAAGGAGGCGTCGGTTATTTATCGTCTAGGATCCGGTTAGTAACCCGATGAGATAGGAATCGGCAACACCCACCTCTTGCGTTACACCCAAGATGCTGGATAAGATACTCATCTCCTCTGGATTCGTTACCATCCGCAGACGATACGAGTGGCCCTCGCGCCGCGACCTCAGGATCCCAGCGCGCAGGAAAGTTGCGGCTTGCATAATCCCAAAAGCACCAGCGAACGTTTGCCGGACTTTATTGATGCCATAGGAACCCTTGGAGATGTCGTTTGCTATCAAAGACGTCAATCAAAATCATCCGCGACGAGCACCCCACATACTAATATCTGTAGGATCTTCAATGGAGAGGAGTAGACCCTTGTACGGATCATACCATCCTCGTTGTTGCTTGCTAAAGTACGATCCTCCGTTCCTAACCGAAATCCCGACCTCCTCGTAGTTGAAGTAGCAACCATAGAGCTCAAAGAACTCCATGACCAGCACACCAAGGTTCTTCTCTGGTTCGATTTCCCCTCTGCGTATTTTTGGATGCATCTGGAGAAAATTGACGGCCAAGCAGACAATGCTGTAGCTTCCCAGGCCACCAGTATACACCTCATTCATTCCGCGCTGGTTCAGGAACGCCTTTGCGATGACGATTAGCGAACGTAATGCGAACCCACAACCCCGCATGTCTTGCAGGAAACCGTTGACGATCTTTCCTGCTTTGATGCCGTTGCCTTGGTTAACGCTGATATCCACGTTTAGACGTCCAAAGTGCGTGACAAACTTCACTATGGGTACTTTTGCTTTCGAGATGATCGTGACTTTTGATGTAATTCCTGCGCGCTTCAGGGTATTTGCGAGTGCGTGTAACACGTGCACTTTGTTGCTACGTGCCATGGAGTTGGATTCTATAACCAAGTCTATGTCCCTAGTTACAGTCAGGCTACGTGTCAATGCTTCATGAGGTTGAGCACACACCCATTGGGTAAATACAGCTTTGTTTCAAAGCTTCCAAAGGGCAATATTCGTGCATCTGGAAATACCGATGTAATCGCGTTTGAGACGAGTTGGATAACGAGGCCACGAATTTCATCTTCAACAGGTGTTGGTGACATGTAGTTGACGAAAGCCTCCACTTCACGATGTAACCTAATGCGTTAAATGACGTGGAGTATCACATCAGGCTGGAAACACTTACATCTCTGCGACGTTGTGACAATCCCAGTCAACCTGGGACACCCACGGTGCCTTCCTAGCGACGTACGGTTCGAACCGTTGTCTTCTTCTATAAGCTCGGTCATCCTCTTCATCAAGCGCAGAATCATGCTTCCTCTTCACGCCACGACCCTCCTTATCACCCGTCCTCGGCGGCTTCCCTACGTCCCACTCGCGTCCCGCCGCCTTCTCTTTTTGACGTGCCCTTTCAGATCGAGGCTTTTCTTGTGGGGAACCTTCCACATCGCTCCCCACTAGCGGAATGAAATCGTCTCCAATTTCAGGCGTTTTGATTTTGATTTCGCCTGGCTCGGCGTCGCCGTTGGGCATGCGCTCTTTGCCCTTGTGGCTCGCGCCGGACGTGCGTGGTCGTTTCGAGGAGGGTTGTGTGGGGGATGTAGAGCGTCGGCGGTGGCGACGACGACTGTGGTTTCGGTCTCTATCCTTGTCTCTATCTCTGTTTCCGTCCCGTTCATTGTGTCGTGATCGACGGTGGCTCCTGTCTCTGTTCTTCGTTCGGTCTCTATCACGATCACGTCGAGAGCTCGGTGGCTTCGTGGGTAGAGAATCCATAGTAGAACAAAATGAATGTCCTTGAAATTGGAAGTGGAAAAAAAAAAAACTCTCCCAAAGAGCACGGAGCTCGGGGGGATGCGTTGTGGGTGACCACAATGATGGCGTGGGTGGTTGTTTGATTCCAAAGTTGTTGCCAAACAATCGGGCCGTTCACGATATTTCCGTTTTCGGATATGCCTACTTGGTGGCAATTGGG